>PVIH01016594.1:0-45024 GCA_004025045.1 Sigmodon hispidus
TCATAAACAGATTCTCAACTATGAGGAGATTATGTCTTTTATGTAAAGTGTCATGGCATCTCTAGATTATCCATTTGATCTTGTAAATTGTTGTTTTACTGTGTTTTTGTTTGTTGGTTAGTTGGTGTTTTTAGAAAACTATGAAAGGGAGAAATCCTGTACATGTTTAATATATACCTTATATTTCAGATACACTGAGCTGTAAATGTCTATGCCCAGTTGACTGGAAGGGGCTAACCTAAGGAGATATGGCAGACATCCCTATATACAAAGAAACTAGCCACGAGCATCCTGCAGTGAAAAGAAAATCAGTGGGGTTGTGACCCACAATTAAGTGGGGCTCCATGGTTTAAATGAGAGCAGTGGGAGGGGAAACATTCAAAGACACTAGAGGGATAAAGAAGTAAATAGATAGCACTAAAGAAGTTATATACAGAGAGAAGAGGAATACTCAGGGTGGAGAGTACCCTGAGAGGAGAGAGAAGGAAGGATTCCAGATTGGGAAGGGAGTGGGGTAAAGCAGCAGAGCCTGCAGAACAGTAAAGTAAGGATGTTATTATAGTCCATTAGGCCAGTACAGAGGGACCTTGGAAAGGGACCACATTTCATGAGGGGAATAGAAACTGTATCCCATAGGATAAAGGGATGTTTTACAGGAAGATTTTGAGAGGTTAAAATATATAGGGTCTGGTGGGACTAGCCTGTCCACAGAGTCGGAAGGGCAGGTTAGTTTTGGTGGGTTCAGTGTGTGCCTGGACCCAGAGGATTAGTGTAATTTTTGCCTGTTGGCTTCTATTTCAGAAGCCATATCTGTTTTTGGAATGAAGTCTCCTGTGGAGGTGTGCCAGTAGGCACACATCCAAGTTGTCAGGAAGAACCTGTACAGCCAAGGTAACAACCATGCCCCCTTGTTGTTTGGAGTACTTGACCATACTATCCTATATCCTACTATCTTGACTATACTATCCTATAGTAAGGGCCTGTCCCACCCATTACCTGACAATTCACCTACTAATCAGGTGGCTTGCCATATAGGAAGAAACCAGGGTTTCTGTCTGTCCCCTCCCCCTTGTATATGTGAGTCTGAATTAGGAAATCTAGGCTTGTAACTGGTAAGGACATATTGATTGTACCTTCTCAGCTGATTGTGAGGTATGTAGATTGGGCCCCTTTCTTGTGTTGTCCGATAATTTGGTGTGTTTTCTTCCAAAGATTACAATCAAAACAACTGCCCTTGTGAAACCTGTTTAAGAAACTTGGCAGACTGTCTAGGCCACTATGGGTATACTGATGTACAGCAGCTGCCATGCTCTCATGAGGGGTAATTCAGAGCAGTCATTGGCATCTTACAGGAAAGCAATTAGAAATTCAACAGTACTTAGTCAGTCATTGGAGTCAATCCAAAAATTGTGAGTGAAGAGAGCTATATCCCCGTAAGTTTTTGTTTGTTTTATTTTTTCAGAGACAGTGTTTCTCTGTGTATACTAAATACATAGTATCATTGCCTTAGTGAGGTTCTGTTGTGAAAAAGAAATACCATGACCATGACAACTCTTATAAAGAAATCCTTTAATTGGTGTCTCTCTTACAGTTTCAGAGGTTTAGTCCATTATCATCATGGTGGAGAGTATGGTGGCATGCAGGTACACATGATGCTGGCTATTTCTTGGCTTGCAGACAACAGGAAGTTGACTGAGACACTGGGTGGTATTCTTAGCTTAGGAAACCTCAAAGCCTGCTCCCACAGTAGTGACACATTTCCTCCAACAAAACCAAACCCATTCAATAAAAACCACACCTTATGATAGTGTTACACCCTCTGTAATTATGGGTGCCAATTACATTCAAACTATCACAATCATATTTTGCATTGTATTAATTCCTTATAGATTTATAATGTTTTATTTCCCTTGAGGAGGTAATAGCTGTGGATGGCTTGGTGGGTAAAGGTACTTAATGCCAAGTCTGACCACTTGAGTTCAATGGCCGGGTCCCATGTTGTCTAGAAGAAAATTGCCTCCTTCTGCCTTCTGCCCTCCATACATAAGATACACACACACTTTCACACTAGAATAAATAAATGTTAAGAGAAAAAAGCAAGTGAAAGTGGTAGTTTATTCATTGCAAAAGCGAGGCTCAACACACATGGTAATTGTAGCACTCAGCCGAAAAGGAGAATCCCAGGTCCATGGCCAGCTAGGGCTGTATAATAAGACCTTGTCTTAAGGGCTCAAAAATTCAGATTCCAATTGTTAATGGCTCTGCAGTGGTGATGTGAACCTGTAATCACAGGGCTAGAGAGGCAGTGTCAGGACGATTGAAAATTTGAAACTAGCCTGAGATACTTGCTGAGTTCAAGGTCAGCCTGAACTAATAAGACCCTGTCTCAAAAACCAAGGGCTGTAGATACAGTTTATTGATAACCACTTGCCTAGCATGAAAAATGCCTTAGGTTCAATTCCCCAGCACGTTCCCAAAATAACCACAGTTCAAATAATACAGAAAGCACAAAGAAAAAGATAGCAACAAAATCATGCCATCTGGCCTTGAGTACTGCCCACATTCTGAGAACACAGGTTCCCTCTATGTGAAGGTGTTGGTTCATGGTAATTCATTCCGTGTACACAACAGAATGGTGACATTTAGCAGAATCATTATATTTATCCATTTTGTGTGTACATGTGTTGTGGACATCAGTGGAGGTCAGATGATAATTCACAGGAGTCAGTTTTCTCCTAACTCGTGGATCCCACGGATTGGACTCGGGTCATAGCAGCAAATCAACTTTCCCAGTGATCCATTTTAGTAGCTCCAATGTGGCTTTTTGTTTTGTTTGATTGTTTGCTTTTTTCGTGCTGAGGGCTGTGAGAGTATACAGCAGATGACAACTAGTGTTTAACAGATCAATGCACCATATAAATCACTCCCTGATGGGATCTGCAGTGACAAAGTCATAGGGTCACTGACGGTAAATGACTGGTTGCCTTGTTCTGTCATTTTTCTCATGGGCCACTTCATTTCTCCCCGAAGGTTCCTTCCACAGCACATTGGTAGAGTGGGCACACAGACAGACAGCTGTGGATGGTCAGGAAGATGATTTCTGCTTAATCTGATACTTCTGAGTAAAAGAAATACTAGGATATTTCTCATAATTGTAGCAAGATAGTAACAGTATCCTCAGTCTCAAAGACAGTTAATTTTAGACTTCAGAACAAATTCAAAATAGTCTAAGCTGCCACTGCAGGAAATTCACAAAGAATAGTTCCCAGGTGATTAGTGTTAAGTCAGGTCAAGCATGAAGTAACTTGGGTAGACATGAGCCTCTGTAATAGTTGGCTTTCTGCACGTACTCCAGCCTCAGTTTATGATACAGGCTCAAGGTTCAGCCACCTGACTTATTGTGAAGTCCTGAATTTCAGTGTCACTTTCTGTCTGTGAAAGAGATACATGCACAGCCAAGAATTTCACTACCTAGCCTGAAAGAAACTGTGTGACTTATCATGTATTATAAGAATGAGCCAGACCCTAAAAATGTAATGCCCAGAAATGGAAAGTTGGATATAAAGAGGTGGGGGGTGTGCTCAGTGAGGGATGTAGCTGGATGGGCAGAGAGATGTGTGAGAGATAAAGAAGTGTGAGAGAAATTAAGAGATAACAGAGGCATGAGAGCAGTGTGGGAGAGGGTGGAAAGAGTGAGGGAATGATGTAAAGAAGGTGTGGGTAACTATGAGAGAGCTGCTGCTATTGAAGAGCAGTGGGAAGGAACTCTATAAAGATCTGGGAACAGTCAGTATGTGAGCATATATGTGGGGTGGGGGCTGGCTGGGTGCAATTAGGGAGCCAAGGAGAAGATGAGTAGCTAGGCAGGAGAGAGAGCAAGAAAAATTTTCTCTCAAGATGAAGTAGAAGAGAAGGTTACCATCAGAAAACATGTTCATTTTCTTATGTACCCCTTAGATTAAAAAATTAATAAAATTCAACTACCCTTTTTATAACCCTGGAGCAGTTCTGGCAGCTGACCATTCCAGGCTGCAACATTTTCAATACAGGGTTTCCTCTGTGAAGTCCTGGATATCCTGAAACCCACTCCATACACAGAGGGGCCTTGAACTCACAGAGATCCTCCTGCCTCTGCCTCCTGAGTGCTAGGATGAAAAGGTGTGCAGCACCACTATCCAGCCAGAGTCTGCAGTTCTAAAGGGGAGGGAATTTATAGTCTTTTACCTTTGTCTCCATTCTGCTTAAGCGTGCAAGATGATTTGCCAATTTGGCTGCCACATTATGCTTTTCCAAGAGGAGAAGCAGCAGTTCCAACTTTTCCTAAGGAGGCCTGGCTGACCTACGTGCAGAATTCGGGGCTGAAGATAAAGGTCTCATGCTGGAAGAACAGTTCCTGTCACCACTGTGACCCCTGTAATGGTGAGGGGATGCCCAGAGCTCAGCAACGGCCATTCTGCCCTCTCTTTGTTTCATGGATTGTTCTGTATGGTGTTTTAGCATCAGGCTTTCCCCTGAGAATTAGCCTTATGGACTCAGGAGCTAGTGTGTTACTTGAAAATATTCCTCTCCCTTTTGATTGCTGTAGCAGTTTCATTATCCTGTATCCTGCAGCCTGCGTAGCTGGGAACCTGACTTTGTTAATCTTGGTAAATGAATTTACTCTTGTAGGTACCATAAAGAAATGTGGTTTGCTGAAGATAATTTGTGAAAAATACAAGACCAACAAAAAGTCATGGATCCCATTATATCATACGACCTGCAGTCCTTTGAGACAGCCATTGAGCATAATGGAGAGCTTGAATCACCACTGGGAAGGGCAAATGAAAATGCATGCCTTCCCTCTGCCTGCATCTCTCAAACATCATACATAATTGCCCATGTGCATACACATGCACATTTCTTGTACACATTTCTTCTCTTCTACATGCTCCATCCCCAGTATACCTACACTCTTCAGGAAGAAAGGTGGGTCCAATTATGTTGTCAGCTCCCCATAGTACTTCATGGACTGTGTCAGGTGTGTGTCTCACACTGTTTATCTCAATTGGCTTTGTAACTCCATTTGTTTGTAATTATCTTTAGTGGTTTTCTTTCCTTTTGAGAATGGGAGAGTAGATGGAGTCTCAGGGTGCAGTGCAGGATTTTCCTTTCCTACAACTTTTCAGTCTCCTTAGTGCTAGAATTACAGGATTGTGCTGCCATACCCAGATCAAGGGTGGAGCTGGTTTGTCCAGCCCAGTATATGTCAGTCTATGCCTTGGTGGGTCCTTAATGCAGTGAGGTCATTCAGGAATTGGAAAGAAAATATAGTCTCTACCCAGAATTCTCAAACTCACACCATGCATAGCAGAAGTCCAGAGGTTGGTGCAGATTCCCTCTATGGGGTCAGCAGTCATACCTATCCATCTCTGTGCCCTGCTTGCTGTGTTCTCTCTTGTGGTCCTTGCTCTGAATCCTTCTGTAGAGTGTTGTTCTGATCCCCCTCTTCTGGGTGCCCCCTGACAGGCTACTATGTCCCTCTTGGAGAATTGCTTCTGCTAGTAAGTGGTTTCTAGATTTTCCAGTCCTCTGGCCTTTTAGTTTCCTGGCATCACAGTGTCCTGTGCTAATCACACAGATATTCAGCTTTAGTCTGTTCTCTGTCTATTCCTACCATTTCTTCCTGAACTTCCAGATCCCCTACCTTATTTTCTCAGATGGTAGAGAAGTGTCATGGATGAAAGATGGGTGCTGAGGAGGGGTATCTGGTGAGGACCTCTGCCAACCTCCCTAGTAAGCTGGTGTCATCCCTGCTGTACCACATGGTTTCCATGCTCTAGGATCCTGTTGGCAGTAGCTATTCTGATGTTCCTAAGTTTGTTTCTCTCTAGATTCCTAGATAAAACATTTATAATGTCAACTTAAATATAACATTTCATTATTTAATGTAAGATTCAGTTAATAAAATACCAAAAGAATAGTAAATAGAAAACAAGACACATAATGATAATTTTGTTTCTTGTTTCTGAGACTGTCTTTCTATGCTAGTGGTTCTCAAGTTGTGGGTCTTGACCCCCAGGGATTTAACAACCTTTTCACAAGGGTCACCTGAAACTATTGGAAAACACATATTTACATTACAATTTACAACAATAGCAATATTATAGTTAAGAAATTGGAACAAAAATAATTTTATATTTGGCGGGTCACCACAACCTGAGGAACTGTAGTAAAGGATCACAGCATGAAGAAAGTTGAGAGCATTTCTCTATGTAGCCCTTGCTCTCCTAGAGCTCACTATGTAGACCAGGCTGGCCTGCCTCTGCCTCCCAAAAGCAGGGATTAAAGGTGTGTGACACCAGGCCAGGCTCCATTCTTGGGATTTTCAGGTCTGTGGTAAATGCAGAGTTCTTACTAAATTAGTGATTTATAGATTAATATTTTAAATGTATTTGTGAATTATTTGGGGATTTCATATCTGCATACAACACACTTTTATCATGTTCACTCCCTACTCTTCCCCCTAAGTGTCTCAGATCCACTGCCTGTTCCTTCCCAACTTCATCATGTCTATAAAATCCACCAAGTCACATTTGTGCTGCCCATATGTCAAGAGTGTGGGGTCATCCACTGGAACATGTTTAACCCACCAAGAGCCACACCCTTTAAAAGAACTGGCTCTCCCCTGCCTCAAAGCCTTAAGTTAGCAAGCCCTCCTTAGCTAGGCTGGAGTGCTGTGAGCCCTTCACCTCCTCCACAACATAATACTTACACTAGTGAACTTAATGCAAAGGGAATGCAAACTTACTAAGAAAACAATGATTATAATAACAAGAAAACAAAGTCAGTAGTTAGGTACTTGCAAAAGAGTATCAGTTGAATATCCAGAACCCACAAGAGTGGGAGAGCCAGTGTGGTGATATATGCTGATAATCCAAGCTCCAGGGAAGCAGAGACAGGAGGAACTCTAGAGAGCCCTGGGCAAGTCTCTACTACAAAGCAAGTTTGAGGTCACAGGGATCTTGTCTTCAAGAAAAGCAAACACAGGGAAGGATAACTGGTAAGAGTTCTTGCGGAGCTCTGCAGTTGGTTTGATTCCATAGTGTTAGCAGGTGGCTTTGATCTGCCTCTTGTGAATCTACCTTGTGTCTAGAACTTGTTTGAAGTATATAATTCTTATCTGAGAGTTTAGTGGAGGTTCAAAGCCTGTGCCAAAGTTGGTTACTTGGAGGACTCAGCAAACTGAGTTGTTCTGTGGCTGGAAATTGTTGTGGTATATGTCCTTTTTGAGATCTTTAGATAAGAGACTTTGGTGTGTGGAAATTGACTTGCTAAAGGTGTAAGTTGTATACAATAAAAAGCACTTTGCACAACCATGGACAGTCAGTTTGCCAGAGGCTGACTACCCTGCAGCTTTGAAGGCTAAAATTTATCCTAGAGTGACCCTGTTTCTTCCAGTCAGTGAAGCCAACACATGACACAACAGATGTTAGCCAACTTTACCAACCTACAGAAACTAACCTACTACCTCCATCCCTTCCTACTCCCTAGAGGAGAACTTGAACCCCGTAGTAGACCTGAGTTTGTTTAAGTGATCCTGGCTGAAGATGTCCCTCTACTTCTGACAAGCACAGAAGCCGGGAATCCCTCTGATTTGAATCTTTCCTGAAATTTGGTCCCTCCCTTGTATATCAGACCCTCTGTGGTGAGTGGTTTGAAGTCTGGAACCAATGAGGATGATGTGACAATGAAACCAACAGATCATTTTTCTAAATTATTTTATTAAAAAGTTTAATGTTTCCCATTAACTTGTGCATCATCACTGAGTGTATCTAGAGATGTTAGCTCACTTAAATGCAGAAAACTCAGAGAGCAGGTTTCTTTCTGATATTTTTGGACTCATGTCTCTAAGGGTAAATATTATTTTGCCTATTCTCTAAGGTTTTTTTGAAGAATAAGATCAAATTGATTAGTGGATAGCTATTGTTTCAACCTGACTTTGTCCTGTAATATCTTGTTTACTCCACCTGTTGTGATTGATAGGTTTGCTGGGTATAGTAGACTGGGTTGGCAGACATGCTCTTTTAGTGCATATATAACTTCTGACAAGGACCTGTCTGGTGAGCAGACTTTATTTGGTGTTCTGTAAGCTTCTTGTATCTTTACAGGCATTTCCTTCTTTAGGTTTGGAAAATTTACTTCTATGATTTTATTGAATACATTATCTGTGCCTTTGAGCTGGAATTCATCTCCTTTTTTATTTCTATTATTCTCAGGTTTGGTCATTTTGTGCTCTCCCAAATTTCCTTAAAGTTTTGTGTTATGGCATTTTCGATTTTAGTGTTTTCTTTGACTGAAGTATCTGTTTCTGCTATTGAGCCTTCCACTCCAGAGAGTCTCTCTTCCATCTTTTGGATTCTGTTGCTTATGCTTGTATCTGTAGTTCCAGTTCTTTTCTTCAGATTTTCTATTTTCACCTTTGCCTCATTTTGTGCCTTTCTTTATTGTTTCTATTTCAATTTTTAGTTCCTGGAATATTTCATTTTTTGGTTTTCCTTTTCTTGGTCTTCTTTCAAGGATTTGTTCATCTATTCCAAATCAATTTTTCAGTTCTATTTTCTTCTATTTCTTTAAGGGAATTTTTTATGTGAGGTATAAATATTTAGACAGACAGATGTGCAAAAGAGCAAACAATGTGAAGATGCTTGTATCCCTTGTAAATGGCCATCAAAAGGTGCCTTTAGCAGAGGAGGAATTCTGTAGTCAAGGATATAGGATGACCCATTCTTTGGACAGTCAGGCTCTTTCTCAAGCCATCCTTGTCATTGCCCAATAAAATAAGATTAGAGTAGTCATGGTTCCTGAGATGGTCGTTTTCTCTGGGATCATCCACAAGGACATCCACTCAGGATCAACAGCAAAGACCACTAATAAATATTGGAGGACTGATATTCATGACTTTGGGTCTTGGTGGAGCAAAAAGCAGAATGAAGAGTGCCACCTTCAGGAGTTCTTGTCCATGTTTCCAGCTCACTGTTTGTGAGCCTTTCTCCTGCTGTCCATGTTATGAAATCAAAGGCCACTGAGAAATTAAGAAAAATATCTCTTCCCAGGTGGTGTTTATCACAACAATCATTGTAACACCATCACAATAGAAAATAGTAGCTGTGCAAATGTAGACATGATCTCTCATTGATGGGAGATTAGCAACAGGAAATAAAACACACTTGTTTTTGGCTGTTCTTGCTTATAAACTTGATTATCTAGAATTAACAAAATGCACAAATGGAGATGACACATCAGACAAATAATTTTTTGATGTAACTAAGTAGATCCACTTCAAAGAGTGTCTATTAAGAAATGAAGACACACATACCTTTAATCTGGATCTTGAGGTTAGGGGATACAATTAATTTAGGATCATTCCAGTTTACTGACCATTACATATTATTCATTAATTGCATGTTTCCTAAATGATAATGTGTGATTGTGCATTGTACATTTAATAAAACCAAGCTGAAACATCAGAGAACAGAATAATACACAATTCAGCCAGATCCACACATTTAATCCCATGACTTGGTGTAATCAAGTTGTGAGTCTGGCCTTTAATCCCATCATACAAAAGAAAGAGAGAGATCTCTCTTGATTTCTGTGAATTCAAGGCCTAAGAACCAAACAGTAGTAGCTCACACCTTTACTCCTAAATGTAGAATTATATGTCTATTTTTTATTTATTTATTTTTTTGTGAGTTGGTGTTTGCCTGCATGTATAACTGTGTAAAGGTGTCAGATCTTGGAATTACAGACAGTTGTTAGCTGCCATGTGGGTGCTGGGAATCAAACCCGGGTCCTCTGGAAGATCAGACGGTGCTCTTAACCGCTGAGCCATCTCTCCAGCCCCCTAACTGTAGAATTATAATGGAGAGTTGAAGCAGGAATCAAGACAGTTGGCTGTGGAAAATATTTATGGCAGATGAAGGCAGAAATTCATTCATTCTGTAGATGTGACCAGTTAGGCTAAGGACTCTTTAAGATAGTATTTACCCTTTTGGTCTAAGAAGTTGGCTGTGTGAAAATTGACTGTGGTCTTTTTTCTTCTTTATGATATTTCAGCCTTTTCCCCAATATCTGCCTCTACTTTTCATTATATGCTAACTACTATTTGTGTAATAATAATAATAATAATAATAATAATAATGTCACTGCTCAATTCTTGTTTTAAAAGTTATACCCAATGATTGTTTTTTTTTCTTTGTATTTTTGTTTGTTTGGGTTGTAGAGGTTATGCCCCTTAAGAAGGATACCATAAAGTAAAATGAGTTACATTTCCTTTGGCCCCTTTATAGTTCCTGTGTATTCCAGGTTGCCACTACAGATTGTCTTTGCCTCCTGAATAGACTTACAGAAAGACATCCCTGTTTCAACATCAAGGTCTCCTTATTACTTCCTGTAATCAATGCATGGTTTGTCTGTATCTCAGAGAGCTGACCTTGGTATAATCTCTTCTGAGTCTGTGTTGCAGGAAGCCTCTCTTGGTCCAAACTTGACTCTTAGTTCACTTAGAGGTAGCATATTCTATGTCACAGTAAGCTGTTCTTGGTGCAATTAAAACTGAGCAATTCTGTGTATCTTGGATCCAATGCTGGTCCAACATGAGCTGCTGGTGTTTTTCTTTTGGCCTGAAATTATGAGAGGGATGAGTTCCTTTCCAATTTGTATCTCCTTTATGTCCTTATGTTGTCTTAAGGCTCTAACTAGAACATCAAGTGCTATACAAAATAGATATGGGGAGAGTGGACAGCCTTGTCAAGTTCTTGATTTTAATGGAATTAGTTTGAGTTTCTTTCCATTTAGATTGATGTTGGCTATTGGCTTGCTGTTAATAGCCTTTATCTTGTTTATATATGTTCCCTTTATCTATGATCTCTCCATGTTGTTTACCATGAGAGAGTATTAGTGTTTGTTGAGGCATTATCAGTCTATAGTGAGATGATCATGAGGGTTTTTTTCAGTTTGTATATATGGTGGATTACATTGACAGATTTTTATATGTTCAGCCATCTTTGCATCTTTGGTGTGAAACCTACTTTATTATGGTGGATGAGTTATTTATTTATTTTGACGTGTTTTCAGATTCAATTTGCTGGTGTTTTCTTGAGTAGTTCAAGTTTATGATGGAGATTAATTTCTAATTCTTTTTCTTTTTTGTATCTTTGTGTGACTTGGTTTTCAGAGTGATTTTAGCTTCATAAAAAGTGGCAAAGTTCTGAGACCTTTACTGCGGGTGGTCCAGACTCGGGACCTGGACACCCGGCACTGGGTCTGGGCACTGCGGAGCAGCCCAGTGAGAGTGCTGTTTCCCTCTGGACAGGTGGAGGAACAGAAGCATGCTCCTGACAAGAAACCTCACAAGGCGGTCCCTCAGGCCGGTTTTGAGGAGCAGCGACATAAACACCATCTTGAGATATCCCCTTCCCAGACACCCCACACCTGGGAGGAAGCAGGGCTTTACTGTGATAAGGCATTTCCTGGGGACAGGAGGCTAAGCAGTGTCATGACAATTGTGAAGTCCAGGCCTTTTCGGAAAAAGCAAGGGAGGATCTTACTGGAAGGTTGAAGGCTGATTGGAGATGCCCTCAAGGCTGGAGCTGTGCTGAAAGTGTTCTTTTTTAGCCGTCTGGAATACATCAAGGAGTTGTGGGTGGATCAGCTGAAAGGTGCCAGCCTCATTAAGGTGAAATTTGAATATATCAAGGATTGGTCCTACCTAGTAACACCACAAGGAATAATGGGGATTTTTGCCAAACCTGACCCTGTTAAGGTGACCTATCCAAAGACTCAGCTTTACCATTCACTGCCCTTAGTGTTGATTTGTGACAATCTCCATGACTCTGGAGACCTGGGGATGATTTTAAGATCTGCAGCTGGAACAGGCTGCAGTAAAGTCTTACTCACCAAAGGCTGTGTGGATGCCTGGAAGCCTAAAGTGCTTCGGTCAGGCATGGGGGCACATTTCCAGGTGCCCATTGTGAACAATCTGGAATGGGAAACAGTGCCCAATCACTTGCCCCCTGACACCCAACTCTATGTAGCAGACAACTGAGGTCTCCATGGTCAGGTTCAAATGTCTAATAAAACTGGTGACCGTGACTGGGAGTGTGATCATTGATACCTGAAGTTTCACAAGTCTGAAGAAGAGCTAGACACCAAAACCAGAAAAGACTGGCTTTCCAAACTTGAGGTCCAGAGTTACGATTTGGACTGGACAGAAGCACCAGCAGCTGTGGTGATAGGCAGGGAGACATATGGAGTGAGCCTGGAATCCCTGCAATTGACTGAGAGCCCTGGAGGCAAGAGACTGTTGATCCCTGTTGTATGTGGAGTGGACAGCTTGAATTCAGCCATGGCTGCGAGCATCCTGCTCTTTGAAGGGAAGAGGCAGCTAAGGATATAGGTTGAAGACTTGAGCAGAGACAGGAGTTACCACTGAAGGAATACAGAAATCCTCAGTGGGAGGGGTCTTCAGCTCCTGCTACACTGGAATGATGTGGGGAGGCTACCCAAGGTGATAACCTAAGAGCCAGGAGGTAGGCCTTGCTGCCTTTATGTAGATCCTGGAAAAATATTGATTTCTATTAGTTTCTGCTACTCATTAAATAACAAAGATCAAAAAAAAGTGGCAAAGTCCTGTCTATTTTATGAAACAACTTGAAGAGTATTGGTGTTAGGTCTTTGAAATTCTGGTTGCTTTCAGCACTGAAGCCAATTGGTCCTGAGATTTTTGATTGGGAGACTTTTAATAACAACTTTAATATGGGGGGGTGGGATTGTTATATGTCAATTTAAATTGTTTATCTGGTGTTGATTTGGTTTTGGTGTGTGGTAGCTATTCAGAAAATTGTCCATTTCTTTTCTGTTTTTTCAGTTTTGTGAAGTACAATTTAGTAAAGTGTGACCTAATGATTCTCTGGGTTTTCTTAGTGTCTATTTTTATGTCCTTTTCATTTATTATTTTGTTAATTTATATGTTCCCTCTCAGCCTTTTGGTTAGTTTGGAAAAGGGTTTGTCTAACTGGTTAATTTTCTCAAAACTCCAACTCTTCATTTCATTGATTCTTTGTATTTTTCTCTGTTTCTATTTTATTGATTTCAATTCTCAATTTAATTGTTGTCTGGCATTTATTCCTCCTTGGTGAGTTTGATTCTTTTTGTAGCAACCTTTATTTCTAATGTTACTGATTAGAAATAACAAGAAGGAATAAGCCATTTCTTGATTGTGTCTTGAAGTGAGTCTTCAACTTCCCATAGATGAAGTAGGAAAAATATTCTAATGAAACAGAGAAAGATCTCTGGCTTTATTTTTTATTCATTTTTCTTTACTCTGGCCATTTCCAGTTTTTTTCCTCCAATGGGAAATATAATTTTACTTTTATTTCTTCTTTTTTTATTATTATGAATAATGAAGTGGCATTTTCTATCCTTGTATATCTTTATTCAAGTCCCTTCTCCATCCCACCATATCAGATCATTCTCTCTTCTCCATGTCTCCCCATCCCCCCAATGGGCATGCAGTCCCAAGGTCCCACGGTCCCAATGGTTCCAATATTGCTTAGTTCAGCCTCCACTCCTGGCAAATCCAGTTTTCTCCCCCCAACCTCAAGACTGAGTCAGGCATTCCTCTAGGGGGAGTGCCTAACTGATCCAAGGAGTCAGTCCAAGGTGTTTCTGATTCCAAGCTGTTCAGTGGTTGTGGTTTGCAGCTTGGACATGCTTTTTGTTTGTTTGTTTGCTTGTTTGTTTAGAGTCCACTTATGAGTGAGTACATCCCATGCTTATCTTTCTGGGCTTGTGATACCTAGCTCAGGAGGATATTCTCCAAATCCATCCATTTGCCTACAAATTTTAGGATACCATTTCTTCTTCTTCTTCTTCTTCTTCTTCTTCTTCTTCTTCTTCTTCTTCTTCTTCTTCTTCTTCTTTCTCTTACTGCTGAGTAGTACTCCATTGTGTAGATGTACCACAGTTCATTAATCCATTCTTCATTTGAGGGGCATCTAGGTTGCTTCTAGGTTCTTGCTGTTATGAATATCACTGTTATGAACATAGTTGAACTAATGTCTTTTGAGTGTGACTGTGCATCTTTAGGGTATACACCCAGAAGTGTGGTATTGCTGGATCCTTGGGGAGATTGATTCCCAGTTTTCTGAGCAACTGCCATACTGCATTCCAGAGTGGCTGAAGAAGTTTACACTCTCACCAACAATGGAGGAATGTTCCCCTTGCTCTGCAGCCTCTCCAGCATAGGCTGTCAGCTGTCTTTTATCTTAGCCAATCTGACAGGTTTCAGGTGGTATTTCAAAGTTGTTTGGATTTACATTTCTCTCATGGCTAAAGAAGTTGAGCACTTTTTCAAATGCCTTTCAGCCATTTGTTACTCTTCTGCTGAGAATTCCCTTTTCAATCTGAACCTCATTTTTTGATTGGGTTATTCAAGGTTTTGGGCTCTAGATTCTTGAGTTTTTTTTATATATTTTAGAGATCAGTCCTCTATCACTTGTAGGGTTGGTGAAAATAGTTTCCCATTCTGTAGACTGTTGTTTTGTCCTATGGACAGTTTCCTTTGCTTTTCAGAAGCTTCTCAGTTTCAGGAGGTCCCACTTATTGATCATTTTTTTTAGTGTTTGTGTCACTGGTGTTATATTTAGGAAGTAGGCACCAGTGCCAATTCATAGAAGTGTATTTTCCACTTTCTTTTCTATCAAGTTCAGAGTTGCTGGGTTTAGGTTGAGGTTTTTGATCCACTTGGATTTGAGTTTTGTGCAGGGTGACAGGCTTGGATCTATTTGCATTGTTTTACAAACTGCCATACAGCTATGCCAACACCATTTGTTAAAGATACTATCTTTTTTCCATTGAATATTTTGGGCCTCTTTGTCCAGATCAGGGGTTCATAGGTTTTTGGGTTAATGCCCGTATCCTCACTTTGATTCCCTTCATCCACATGTCTGTTTTTATGCCAGTACGAGGCTGTTATTATTACTGTAGCTCTATAATATAACTTGAAGTAGGGCATGGTTTTGCCTGCTGTGGTTCTTTTGTTGAACAAAATAGTTTTGGCAATTCTGGCTTTTTATGTTGATGTTTTTACTTTTTAGTTAGGTTTTTTTTGCCATGTTTTAAAGAGTTTATTGGAGATCTTTCTGGTAATGAGCAGCAGATCTGTAATTAAACTGATGGCTGTTGATCCAAGGCTCTGTCTCCCTGCCCTCTCACAAAGACTTCTAATCTAATCTCAACAATTGAAGTTATTCTTCACAAAAGCCTTTTATTTTATTTTTCCAGTAATGACTCATTTTGAACCAATAGCCCAGATATGTGTCTTTTTTGTAATCCAGCCCTTCATATGAAACTTGATGACACTGGATGATTTTTATTCTATATTTTCATAGACAGAAAACTTGTTAACTTCTCCCTTTTTTACTACAAGACATTTTTCTAATCTTGCATGTATGTGTTGGCTCAAAGAGACAGAAACAAACATTGGGCTTTAGAGGTCTGTCTTACATCTCTGAGAGTAGAAAATTAAAACTGGTGAATTTTTCATTTTCTTAGAGTGTGGGAATCCACAGCAAAGCATGTCGTTTTCAGACTTCTGAGTTAAAAGACAATGCTCCCAAAATACTAGACATCTGAGAAACAAATTTAAAGTTTTGCTTACTCAAAGACCTATAAAATTTTACTTTTTGCTATTAGCTGATATAAATACTTCCAAAAAGAACTTTCTTGTGAAAAATTTACATATGTCTTTTAGACTGTTATGGAGGCCATAAGAAACTGAAACAGCCTCTGAACTAGCCCTTCCCAGGATTCATTGCAGTCAACTACTTGTTAAGTCACCAGCAGGAGCATATAGAAATGGTTTGTGGCAAATATTAAATGTTTATAGACACACATAGTAAATTATATATTGATTTTTTTCTATTCAATAGTTTGATTTTATCCCCTTGCCCTTTACACTTCTCAGGAAGTACTACTGTTCTTCTAACTTATTCTTCAGGACATTTTCTAAGGATGAGGCATCTCTATTTTGTCTGCATTACTCGGAAGGTTCTCCCTAGTGTGCTATGCCAAGAATGGCAGAAAAAGGCCTTAACTCTGGACCACTATTTGGAGACTTCTTTTGGGACTGAACTATACAAACCTGGGAAAGGTGAGCAGAATACCATAAGGCACAAAAAGAGAAAAGCAAGTTTTTAAAGCTAAAAATTTTATATCTATGTGTGTGTTGCCAAATCTGCTCTCTTAGAAGAGATTTCTGAGTTTCAGTAATTTTGTTAAAATGTTGCTATATTTTAGGGTTTTTCGTGTGTTGAAACAAATATCTTTTTTCTTTTTCATTTTTATGAATAAAGTCACATTTTCTATCTGTGTATATCCTTGTTCAAATTCCCTTCCCCCCCCTCCCAACACCTCCAGTCACTCTCTCTTCTATACATCTCCCCATCTCCTACCAAGCAAGGGCAGGAGATCCAAAGGTCCCAATAGTGCTCAGTTCAGCATACACTGCTGGGAGATCCAGTTTCCTCCCCACAACATCAAGACTGAGTCAGATCTTCCTCTAGAGGGAGTAGGATCCAAGGTGTCAGACCAAGGAGTTTCAGATCCCAAGCATTTCAGTGGTTGCGGTTTAGAGCTTGGACATGATTTGCTTTTTGCTTTTATTGTTTAGACTCCACTAACATGTTAGCACATCCTCTGCTTATCTTTCAGGGTTTGAGGTACCTCGCTCAGGAGCTTATTCTCAAAATCCATCCATTTGCCTGCAAATTTTAGGATATCATTTTTTCTTACTGCTGAGTAGTACTCCATTGTGTACCACAGTTTGTTAATCCATTCCTCAGTTAAGGGGCATCTAGATTGTTTACAGGTTCTTGCTATTAAGAATAATGCAGCTATGAACATAGTTGAGCCAATGCCATTGGTACGTGACTGTGGGTCTTTTGGGTATACACCCAGAAGTGGTATTGCTGGGTCCTTGGGGAGACTGATTCTCAGTTTTCTGAGAAACTGCCATACTGCATTCCAGAGTGGCTGAACAAGCTTACACTCCCACCAACAATGGAGGAGTGTTCCCCTTGCTACACACCCTCTCCAGCATAGTCTGTCATCTGTGTCTTTTATCTTAGGCAACCTGACAGGTATCAGGTAGTATCTGAAAGGTGTTTGGATTTGCATTTTACTGATGACTAAAGATGATGACCACTTTTTCAAGTGCCTTTCAGCCATTTGTAATTCTTCTGCTAATAATTCCCTTTTTAGTTCTGAACCCCATTTTTTGATTGGGTTATTCAAGGTTTTGGGCTCTAGATTCTTGAGCTCTTTATATATCTTAGAGATCAGTCCTCTATCACTTGTAGGGTTGGTGAAAATCTTTTCCAATGCTGTAGGCTGTCATTTTGTCCTATTGACAGTATCCTTGGCTTTACAGAAGCTTCTTAGCTTCAGGAGATCCCACTTATTGATTATTGGTCTTAGTGTCTGTGCCACTGGTGTTATATTTAGGAAGAGTTCGCCTGGGCCAATTCGTTGGAGGGTATTTTCCACTTTCATTTCTATCAAATTCAGAGTGTTTGGGTTTATGTTGAGGTCTTTGATCCACTTGGATTTGAGTTTTGTGCAGGGTGACAGGCTTAGATTTATTTGCATTTTTTTACACACTACCATCCAGCTATGCCAACACCATTTGTAAAATATACTATCTTTTTTTTCCATTAGATATTTTGGGCCTCTTTGTCGAAGATCAGGTGTTTGTAGGTGTTTGGGTTAATGTCTTCATCCTCAATTGATGCACAAATAGGTTATGATGCCAGTGACAGGCAGTTGTTATTACTGTAGCTCTATAGTATAACTTGAAGTCAGGGATTGTGATGCCCCTTGAGGTTCTTTTGTTGAGCAAAATTGTTTTGGCAATCCTGACTTTCCTGTTATTCCAAATGAAATTGAGTGTTTTTTTTGTCCAGGTCTGTCAAATATTCTGTTGGGATTTTGATAGGCAGTGCATTGAATGTTTGATTGCTTTTGGTAAAATTGCAACTTTTACTAAGTTGATCCTACCTATCCAGGAACATGGGAGTGCTTTTCATTTTCTGATATCCTCTTCAATTTCTTTCTTCAGTGATTTAAAATTTTTGACAAATGGATCTGTTACATCATGGTTAAAATTACTCAAACATATTTAATGCTATTTGCAGCTATAATAAGGGTGATGTTTCCCTTATTTCTTTTTCAGCTCTCTTATCTTTAGTGTATAGAAGGGCTACTGATTACTTTGAGTTAATCTTGTATCCTGCTACATTGCTGAAGGTGTTTATCAGCTGTAGCAGTTCCTTGGAAGAATTTAGTGGGTCACTTATGTATACAATCATATCATGTGCAAATAAAGATAGCTTCACTTCTTCTTTTCAAATTTGTATCCCCTTAATCTCTTTTCGTTCCCTTATTGCTTTAGCTAAAACTTCTAGAAATATATTGAATAGATAAAGGGAGAGAGGACATCCTTGTATAGTTCCTGATTTTATTGGGATTACTTTGAGTTTTCCTCCATTAAGTTTGATGTGGGCTATTGGCTTCTTGTAAATCACCTTTATTATATTGAGATTTTTCCCTGTATTCCTGATACCTCCAGAGCTTTTATTATAAAGGAGTGTTGAATTTTGTCAAAGGATTTTTCAGATTCTAAGGATATCATCCTGTGATTTTTTTTAACCTTTAGTTTGTTTATATGATGGATAACGTTTATGCTTTTTCATAAGTTGAACAATCCCTGCATTTCTGGGAAGAAGCCTACTTGGTCATGGTAGATGATATTTTTTATATACTGTTGTATACAGTTTACTAACATTTTATTGAGAATCTTAGCATCAATATTCATGAGGGAAATTGGTCTGTAATTCTCCTTTGTTGTGTCTTTGAGTGGCTTGGGTATTAGGGTAATTGAGGCTTCATAAAAGGAATTTGGCAATATTCCTTCAGTTTCTACTGTGTGAAATAGTTTGAGGAGTAATGGTAGTAAATCTTCTTTGAATGTCGGGTAGAATTCTGCACTGAAACCATCTGGATCTGGGCTTTTTTTATTTGGGAGGCTTTCAAGACAACTTCAATTTCCTTTATGGTTATAGGTCTGTTTAGGTCATTAATCTGGTCTTCTTTTAATTTTGGTAGATGGTACCTGTCCAAAAAGCTGTCCATTTCTTCTAGGTTTTCCATTTTGTGGAATATAGATTTTCAAAGTATGATCTGATAATTCTCTGGATTTCCTGGAGGTCTCTTTATAAAATCTCCCTCTTCATTTCTGATTTTGTTGATTTTGGATACTCTCTCTCTCTACTTTTTATTAGTTTGGCTAAGGGCTTATCTATCTTGTTGACTTCCTCAAATAACCATCTCTTTGATTCATTGATTCTTTGTATTATTCTTTTTGTTTCAGTTGTATTGACTTCAGCTCTATGTTTGATTATTTCCTGCCATCTACTCCTTCTAGGTGAGTTTGCTTCTAATTGTCTAAGGCTTTCAGCTGTGCTGTTAGTGCTCTAGTGTGGGATTTCTCTAGGCTTTTCATATAGGTATCTAGTGCTCAAAATTATCTTCTTAAGACTGCTTTCATTGTGTTCCACAAGTTTGGGTACGTTGTGGATTCAATTTTATTAAATTCTAGGAAGACTTTGATTTCTTTCTTAATTTGTTTCTTGACATAGAGGTGGTTCAGCTGAGTGATGTTTAGTTTCTTTCAGTTATTAGGGGTTTTTTTGTGAGTTTTGATTGTTGTTGAACTCTAACTTACGTCCTGGCGGTCTGATATGATATCAGGAATTATTTCCATTTTTTTGGATCTGTTGATACTTGCTTTATGACCAGTTATGTAGGCAAATTAGAGAAAGTTCCATGTGGTACTTAGAAATATGTATATTCCTTTGCATTTGGGTGGAAGCTTCTTTAAATCTCTATTAAATCTATTTGAATCATAACCTTTGTTAGAATGTTTATTTCTCTGTTTAGTCTCTGTCTGGTTGACCTATCCAGGGGTGAAAGTGGGGTATTGAAGACTCCCACTATTAGGGTGTGAGAAATGATGTGGGATTTGAGCTGTAGCAGTGTTTCTTTTACATTGGTAAGTGCCCTTATATTAGGGGCATAAATATTCAGGATTGAAATCTCCTCTTGTCCAATTTTTTTTCTGCAATGTATAAGTAATTTTCATCTTGCTCCCTTTTAATTGCTTTTAGCTTAAAGTTTACTTTGTTACATATTAAGATGGCAACCCCAGCTTGTTTCTTAGAGTCATTTCATTCGAAAATCTTTTCCCAACCCTTTACTCTGAGCCTGTATCTGTCTTTGTGGTTGAGGTGTGTTTCTTGCATGCAGTAGAAGGATGGCTTCTGTTTTTGTATCCATCTTGTTAGTGTGTGTCTTTTTATAGGTGAGTTGAGTCCATTGATATTAAGAGATATTAGTGACCACTGATTGATGTTTCCTGGAATTTTTGGTGGTAGATTGTATGTATTTCCTCTCTCTGGGCTTTTCTTCTATGGGATTATTGAATGTTTGTGGTTTCATGGTTGTTTCTGGATCCTTAGTGTTTTGACTATTATGAGGCAAGCAGACCTTCTTTTCTGCATCTAGACTATTTGATGTTGTGAAAGGTTTTTGGATCTTCATAGGTATTTCCTCATTTAAGTTGGGAAAGTTGTCTTTTATGATCTTGTTGAATATATTTTCTGTGCCTTTGAGCTGGAATTTTTCCTCCTCTTCTTTTCCTATAATATTTAGTTCTGGTCTTTATTGTGTCATATATTTGCTGGATTTATTTTAGGACTTTTTTATTTTCAGATTTCATTTGACTGATATGTTTATTTTCACTATCAAATCTTTCACACCCTAAATTTTTTTCTTTTATCTCTTGCATTCTGATGGTTATGCTTGCATCTGTATTATAGGTTCATTTTTTTTAATTTTCTTTTTCCAGTATTTCTTTGTTTTGTGTCTTCTCTAATGTTTCTATTTCAAATTTTAAGTCTTTTATTGATTCCATCACCTATATGTTTGCTTTTTCTGTGTTCACTAGCCTTTTTAAAGACATTCATTTTTTCTTCCAATTTTTTAATTGTCTTTTCCTCTACTTTCTTATGAGAATTTTTTCCTTTCTTTTGTAATTTCCATTTTTAAGGCTTCTACCATCTTTATAAATATATTCATAGCTATATTACTTTTCTTCTTTTATATTGGAATCTTCAGGTCTTGCTCTTGTAGAACCAATAGGTTCTATTGGTGTCATACTGTTCTCCATGTTATTGAGTTAATTTTTGCACTAGAATTCTACTCATCACTTCCATGATTGGTATAAGTGGCATCAGTGTTTCAGCTAGCTCTCTTTGGTCTAGTATGTTCTTTTGGTGCAATTGGGGCGTTTTGAGATCTAGGAGCAGAAATTGATATCTTCAGCTAATCTCTTTTGAAGAAGCTCTCCAGAGTCTGTATCTCAGAAAACCACTCTTCTGATTGCAGTCTCAGAATGTTATGTCTTAGGTAGCAGCCATGTGATGGAGCTCTCCAGAGACTGTGTCTTAACAAGCAATTGTAGCTGGAGGCTATATCTCAGGAAGAATCTCTTCTTCTTGGGTTCTCCAGAGTCTTTGTTTCAGGCATCAGTTGAATTGTATTGTTGGGTGGTATTGGGAAATCATTTGAAGCTTATGAAATGAAAGGCTCAGTGCTTTGAATGGGTGGTATCGATAGTCAGGCTTGCAGACAGGGGTTCTAACTTGTTGTAACCTAGATAGAAGTTGGGTTCTATCTAGCTGGAGCTGATATACACTGGAAGGGCACATTTTTTGCCCTGTTCACCAAGCCTGGGTACTGTACTAGCTGTCTGTCTGTCTGAATGGGAGGAGTTTAACTACCTCTTCTACTGGAGTACTCTAGAGAACCCTATACTCTTAAAGAAAGAGGAATAATCCACTTTTTCTAATCTGTTCATGGTGATGAGAAAACATCATCATGTGATGAGCAAATACATGTGGTCAGAATACCCATGAGGTGCACAAATCATGAAAAAGTAGCCTCTGCCTGTTACAGCAGATAATATGCAGGTTATTTGATTTACATTAATGATCACTGGCAGTTTACAGTAGCGGGTTATTCAGGATATATAGATAACCAGTGCCCAAAGATCTTAATAGATCTAATTTAAGATTTCATATACTCCAGGGTTCTGATCTAAAATTCCTGTAGGGAGTGCTATCTGATATGAGACAGAATCATACATTACAAGTGCTATCAATGCTTTTATAATTTGTTCTTTAAAAGAGCAAGAGGCATATATTTTATATACAAATTTTGCATACTCCATAAAATGGATGGTAACATGCCCTCCCTGGCTGCAGAGCTCTTGAGACTAAACTTGATTTATTCCATCAACTTTATTACACATTGTTCATCCATAGGATATTTAACTCAACTCATATATAAACTTGCACATAAATAGTACAGATACACTGAAACTGTATTTGAGATTTTCTTGACAGTAAATAATTTTTAGAGGAGTGTTATAAATTTAAAAACAGTAAAATAAGGACAAAAGTCTCTAAAATTTTCTACTTTCTCTTCTTATATTTTTTATACTAAAATTACTTGCATCTATCTAAACAAGTAATACAGTAAGACTTTAATAATTTTTCATCTCTGAATTTGTTAATTCTTGGGGCATGGTTAAAATTTATAACTTTGTAACAAAAATAATTTTAAAACTAGTAACAAAAATTACCATTTAAAGATATGCAAAATAGGCACCTCCTATATAAAACTTATTAATCATACTGATGTCTCTTGATAATTTTGTATCTCTGTTTTAGACTAAGTAGGCATTGAACTTTCCTCAACATATTTTGGTGTAGAATGAAATTCCATATTATGAGAACTGTGTAAGTTTATATAGATCTACTCAGGTTAGCAAAACTTGTCTTAAAAATGTACACCCAAACACTAAAGTATTTTCAAACTGTTAAACACAAGGAGAATGCAAATGTTTAAATAAGAAATAACATGTGCTGGATTAATTTGTTATATTTGATAAATAAGGCTTATAAATCCTTAAGGTACATCTGGTCTAGCAGAAAATCTTATGAAGATATTATGCCTAGTATCTGTCTTCATCAAGGTTATTAAACTTTAGCTATTTGCATAATCAGAGTCATAGAATAAACTGATATTCTATTAAAGTAAACCCTGAAGAGTAGACAATAAAATTCCATTCTGTGAACTGCATTTTATTTATTTCAGCATTGCATCTGAAGCTAAAGAATCTTAAATTTTGAATTTAAACTTTTAGGATACATAGTCAAAATTTGAAACAAAAAATTGGGGTTTGTTCTAGTTGCAAGGTCCAAAGTAAGATCTAGTAAATTGGCCATGACTTTTAGTAGTATTCAGATTTGATAATGTAGTGCCCTACATACAGCTCATGTTCCTTGCTTGGGTACTGATCATTTAATCCATCTCTTAATTATTATCTGCTAATATTGTTGCTGTAACATTATCACTTTTACTAATCATAGAGACTATCTTGGGACTCTTTGACCTACTTGGGGAATGGATGGGGGATAGGGTGGGAGGAGGCAGAGGAAGGATTTGGAGGGGCAAAGGTCAGGCAAACTGGGGTATAAATATAAATATATACTTGGGTTATAAATTTTTATATTGAACTATTTTTAATATAATTTTTAAAATGAAAATATATATTAAAAATAAGAAGGAAAAATTCATGAACTTATTGTAAACCACACACCATGATACATTTATCTATACAAACCTTGAATTTTCTCATTTTAAAGGATAATCATATTCCTGCTTAACTTAAAGTATTTTGCCTTAATGCAGACACAGTCTAAAGTATATGTTAAGTGAAAAGATCTGAAAACCAGCTAATAGAAAGGCCTGCCTGGTGATCTGACATGGAGGTGATTACATGCTTATATTTTTCCAGAAGAAACATGAAGTCTCAGATGGCTCATAATCTGACCAGGGTAGAATCCCTGAGACCATCAAATAGTGAAACAAATGAAAGTAGCTGACACAGTCATCAAGAGTAGATGGAGAGTAAAGCATTTATAATTATTAGAGAGACATCAAGATATTTTCTCATCACTGACACTTTGGGAAAACTACAAGGACACTATATAACCAATTCAAAAATGATGCTGGGTCAGGAGAGAAGGACTGAGGACTTTGAAATTCATACCCCATTCAGGGCTGTGCAGGTTCCAGTGCCTGTTCCCTTGTCCACAGAGTTGCATGCCAGGA
This sequence comes from Sigmodon hispidus, assembly GCA_004025045.1. Lineage (NCBI taxonomy): Eukaryota > Metazoa > Chordata > Mammalia > Rodentia > Cricetidae > Sigmodon > Sigmodon hispidus. The sequence goes on from PVIH01016594.1 coordinate 24,337, forward strand.
CCAGGGTCAATCTGTAGTGCTTGATCCCAGACTCCCCTTAGCAGACAAGACTGGGGTTTGGCTGTGAGGGACTCCTCCAGCCACATCTAAAAGATGGGATTTGCAAGGTCATCCCCACCTTCAACTGCACCAGAGGAGAAGGACTGAGGACTTTGAAAATCAGACCTCTGTCTAGAACAGAGTCAGAGAACGAGAAGACTCCTTGCTCAGAGGAGACAGGAGACACACAAGCCCTCTTGCCACAACTGACTGGAAGCCACCTAATGGAAAACCACTGAAGCCATGGGCAGATGTCAGGTCAAAAATACACATAGTAATAAAAAGGAAAAGAAGGCAACTCCAGAAGAAACTTGTGGTTCTACATCTACAAGACCTGAACAGAGCAATGAAGAGTAAACAGAAGGAAAGAACACTGAAAACTCCTTTATGAAGATTATTGAAGCCTTTACAAAATATATAAAATATTCTCTTAAAGAAATAGAAGAAAATGCAAACAAAAAATTGGAAGAGATGAACAAATCCTTGAAGAAAAGGTAAACCAAAAAATGAAAGAAACATTCCAGGAACTAAAAAGTGAATAGAAGCAATAAAAAGGCACAATCTGAGGCAAAGATGGAAATAGAAGATGTGAAGAAAAGAGCTGGAACTACAGATAACAAGCATAACCAACAGAATCCAAGAGATGGAAGAGACAATCTCTGGAGTGGAAGACTCAGTAGTGGAAATAGGAACATCAGTCAAAGAAAATTCTAAAACCAAAAAAGCCATAACACAAAATATTAAGGAAATCTGGGACACCATGAAAAGATCTAAAAACAGAAGAAAGAGAAGAATACTAGCTCAAAGGCACAGATAATGTATTCAATAAAATCATAGAAGAAAACTTTCCTAACTTAAAGAAGGAAATGCCTACAAAGATATAAGAAGCTTACAGAACACCAAATAGATATGACACCCAAAAATGTCAGTGTGTCATACAATAATCAAGCCACAAAACATACAGAACAAAGAAAAAATTTTAAGAGCTGCAAAAAAGGGGCCAACTTACTTAAAGGCAGACCCATCAGAATAACACCTGACTATTCAATGAAAATAATGAAAGCAAGAAGGGGTTCGTCAGAAGTTATACAGTCACTAAAAGAACATGGTTGCCATCCTAGACTACTATATTCAGCAAAATTATCAATCACCACAGATGGAGTAAACAAGATATTTCATGACAATGTCAGACTTAAAAAAGAAAATATATAGAAACTACCACCAAAATACCAGGCATAATCAATCAGTAGACACTAATATCCCTTAATATCAATGGACTCAAATCACCAATGAAAATACTCACACTAACATGATGGATACTAAAACAGAAGCAATCATTTTGCCACATACAAGAAACATATCTCAACCTAAAAGTCAGACACAGGCTCAGAGTAAAGGGTTGGGAAATGATTTTCCAATCATATGGACCTAAGAAACAAGCAAGTGTAGCCATCACAATATCTAAGAAATAGACTTCAAACTGAAATCAATTAAAAGAAACCAGGATGGACATTATTTTTTCATCTCAGGAAGAAGTGATCAGATGAGATTTAAATCCTAAATATTTAAGCCTCTAATATGAGGGCATCCATATATGTAAAAGAAACAAATCTATAGCTCAAATCCCACATGAATTCTCATACCCTAGTATTGGGAGACTTCAATACCCCACTTTAACACTTGGATATGTCAGTCAGACATAGACTTAACAGAGAAATAAGGAGTATCATAAAGGTCATGAAGCACAGAGACAGAAAAAGTGACTTTATTCATAATAAAAAAAATTTAAAAAAATTAATGACAACACTAGAAAAAATAAAAGTATAGTCTTAGGTTGAAGTTTAAAAAAAAATAAAAGTTATGACACAAACGGATTTAATAGATATTTACAAAAGCTTCCAACCAAATGCAAAGGAATATACGTATTTCTCAGCACCCCATGGAAATTTCTCTAAAATTGACCACATAACTGGTCATAAAGCAAATATCAATAGATACAAAAATGGAAATATTCCTGTGTATCATATCGGACCACTATGGCCTAATGTTAGAGTTCAACAACATCAAAAATCACAGAAAACCTACACACTCATGGATTATAGAAATTACTCAACTGAACCACATTTGGGTCAAGGAAGAAATTAAGAAAGAAATCAAAGTCTTTCTAGAATTTAATCAAAATGAATCCACAAATTACCCAATCTTGTGGGACACAATGAGAGCTGTCTTAAGAGAAAAATTCATAGCAATAGATGCCTATATGCAAAACCTAGAGAAATCACACACTAGAAAACTAACAGCACAGCTGAAAGCCTTAGAAAAATTAGAAGGAAATTCACCTAGAAAAAAAGATGGCAGAAAATAATAAACTTAGAACTGAAATCAAAAAAATTGAAGCAAAAAGAACAATATGAAGATCCATGTATCTAGAGTTGGTTCTTCCAGAAAGATAGCAAGATAGATAAACCCCTATCCAATCTAATCAAAAAGCAGAGACAGAATATTCAAATCAACAAAATCAGAAATGAAAAGGGAAACATAACAACTGATCCCCAGGAAATCCAGAGAATCATCAAGTTATACTTTAAAAGTCTGTACTCCACAAAAATGGAAATCCTAGAAGAAATGGAAAGCTGCTTGGACAGGTACCACTTATCAAAATTAAATCAAGATCAGATTAAATACTGAAACAGACCTCTAATCCTAAGGGAAATTGAAGCTGTCATGGAAAGACTCCCAAGCAAAAAAAAAAAAAAAAAAAGCAGAGTCACATATGGTTTCCGTGCAGAATTCAACCAGACATTCAATGAAGAAATTCTGCCAATACTCCTCAATCTGTTTCACACAATTGAAACTGAAGGAATATTGTTAAACTCTTTTTATGAGGCTAAAATTACTTTAATGCCCAAGCCACTCAAAGATGCAAGAAAGACAAAGAATTTCAGACTAATTTTCTTTATGAGTATTGATGCAAAAATTCTCAACAAAATTCTGTCAAACCATATACAACAATATATCAAAAGTATCATCCAGTATGATGAAGTAGGCTTCATCTAAGAAATGCAGGGATGGTTCAATATATGAAAAACTGTAAAAGTCACCCATTATAAAAACCAAACTGAAGGAGAAATACACATGATCATATCCCTAGACACTGAAAAAGCATTTGATGAAATCCAACACGCCTTTTTGATAAGTCCTGGAGAGATCAGCAATACAGGGGAAATATCTAAATATATTAAAGGCAATTTAAAGAAGCTGATAGTTAACTTCAAACTTAATGGAGACATAACAAAGCAATCCCACTAAACTCAGGAACTAGACAAGGCTGTTCTTTCTCTCCTTATCAATTCAAAATAGTTCTTGAAATTTTAGCTAAAGCAATAAGAGAATCAAAGGAGATTATGGGAATACAACTTGGAAAAGAAGAAATGAAACTATATCTATTTCTAAAGGTTATGATTTTATACATAAGTGACCCACAAAATTTTACCAGAGAATTTCTACAGCTAATAAACAACTTCAGCAATGTAGCAGGATACAAGATTAACCCCAAAAAAATCTATAGTCCTCCTATTAACTAAAGATAAAGGGGGTAAAAAAGAAATAAGCAAAACATCACCCTTTATAATAGCTGTAAGTAGCATTAAATACCCTGGAGTAAGTATAACAAAAGAAGTAACAGATATATTTGGCAAAAACTTTAAACTGAAGTAAGGAATTGAGGAGGATAGCAGAACATGGATCCTGGATAGGAAGGATCAAGATAGTAAAAATGGCAATGCTACCAAAAACAGTCAAAAGATTCAATGCACTGCCCATCAAAATCGCATGAAGACACAAGCAGTAAATAATCACACAGAAGCTAAACCCAAAGAAGGGAAACACACATGCACACACTGTCACCAAGAACAACAGGAATTAACAATCACTGGTCATTAACATCCCTTAATATCAATGAACCCAATTTATCTATAAAAAGACACAGGCTAAACAATGGATATGAAAACAGGATCCATCTTTTTGCTGAATAAAAAAAAACACATCTCAACTTCAAATACAGATGCTGCATCAGAGTAAAGGTTGGGAAAAGACCTTCTATCAAATGGGCTCAAGAAACAAGCTGGTATATCTATCATAATATCTAATTTAATAGACTTCAAACTAAATTCAATCAAAAGAGATCAGAAAGGACATTACTTATTAATCTCAGAAAAAAAGCCATCAAGAAGAACCCAGAAATCTGACCATTTGTTGCCCATATACAAGGGCAACCACATAGGTAAAAGAAACATTACTAAAGCTTAAGCCTTACATCAAATTCCGCAAAGTAATAGTGGGAGATTTCAACACCCCACTCTTACCACTAGATAGGTTTACCAGACATAAACTAAACAGAGAAATAAAGGATCTAACACATATTATGACCCAAATGAACTTAACAGATATGTAGAGATCATTTCATCCAAATACCAAAGAATATACCGTCTTCCTAGAACCCCATGGGACTTTCTCTAAAATTGACCACATATACAGTCATAAACCAAATATGAATAAATATAGAAAAATCAAGATAACCCCTTGTGTCCTATCAGATCACCATGGTCTAATGTTAAGAGTTCAACAAATACACAAACCACACAGAGCCTAGTTACTCATGGTAACAGAACATCTCTCAGTTGAACTACTTCTGGATCAAGGAAGAAGAAATTAAAGATTTCCTAGAATTCAATGAAAATGAAACCTTAACATTCACAAACTTATGGGACAAAATAAAATAAGTGCTAAGAAGAAAACTCATAGTACAAGTTGCCTACATAAGAAAAAAATGATATTCAATGAATATTGAATAAACAATATACATAAAAAAGAAAACAACTCCCTTCTGTCCAGTGTGCCAACAGATCCACCTTGATCACTTCGCCCCCAAAGCCTAGGAGGCATTCTCATTCTCCTCCACATGCCAGTCCTGCTCCCCAGTATTCTTGCTACTCTTATAGAAGCAGCACGACTCTGGCTGCTTCATTCACAGCTGGCTGAGCCCAGCCTATGGCCGCCAACTACAGGTGCCATCCAGGTTCTGTACCTGGCTTCGGTTCCTCCCCACCTCCTCGAGGCCCAGCTCCGCCCACGTGCCGGGCCACCAGTTCTGCCTCTCCATGTGCAGACTGTTGCTGGGCACCGCCCCTCCCACGGTGGGAGGTGGGACCTAGGGGCGGGGAGGTTGGCCTCGGGACCAATGGGCGATCGCCTCCCAGGTTGCCTGGGTGGTGACACTGTACAGTGGAGTGCAGATCCAGCAGCTGCCTTGGGTTGGAGCTGAGCTGCAGACTTGACCATCCAGTTATTCCGGGAAGCTCCTGTGAGGCGATGGCGAAGGCAGAGGCTGCGTTTAGAGGAGGCAGAGAGAGAAAAGAAGAAGCCCGAGTCCTAGGTGGAGACCGCAGGACCGGAGGGCTCCTCAAGGCAGCAGCCAGCATGCGTGTGGGGAGGCGATGCCGCCCCTGCCCGTGCTCCCCTCGAGGAAGCCGTGCACCTACCCTCCAGCCCCAGGCAGTGGATGAAGAGCAACGACCTTCATGGCGTTCCTGAAACTCTGCGACCAGGTAGGTGAGGGGCAGGGAAGCAGGATAGCGCCACCAAGGAGCTGGAGGGGGTGGAAGAGCGGCGTGGGCTGCTTGGTGCCAGTTCAGTACAGTGGCTGCAAGGGAAGCGGGTGTCCCGCGCCAGGAATGGGGACAGTCTGCAGCCCTGGATCACAGTATGTTTCCTGTCTGTGCAGCCCTGGCTCCTGGAAACCCACCAGCCACCAAGGGATGGCAGCCTCCACTACAGGGGCGGATTTCATGCTTGCTGCCTTGCATCTGATAGACACCTCCTCTTTCGTGCCAGGTGAGGCTCGGCCCCACAGTTGGCTTTGCATTAGGGAGTGGCAGGGGTGCTGGAGGCTGTGACCTGGTGTCATAATCATATTCTTGGATTTACTTATTAGTAGGGAGTTTTATGATCCAACATAGTCTCTCTGAATATACCTTAAGAATTTATAAGCTTTATTTCCCAAATATACCAAATTAATCTAAACGACACACGTTGTTTCTTATTTAAATTTTTCTAGTATATTTATGTTTAACAAGTGGAAAATACTTTAGTGTTTAGGCATATATTTTTAAGACAGGTTCTGCTAAACTGAGTAGATCCATATAAACTTAGATATTACTTTTTTTTTTCATTGTCTCCTAAGAAATTGTTCATGTTTTATTTTTTTAAATTCATTTATTTATTTATTTTATCAAAGAAGTCACACTTTCTATCCTTGTATATCCTTATTCAAGGTCCCTTCCCCCTCTGGCCACATCAGGTCATTCTTTTTTCTCCAAAATTCCCCATCCCCTCCATGGGCAGGCAGCAGACAGTCCCATGGTCCCACTGACCCAATATTGCTTAGTTCAGTCTCCACTCCTGGCAGATCCAGCTTTCTCCCCCCCCCAAGAGTGAGTCAGGTGTTCCTCTAAGGGGAGTGGGATCCAAGGAGTCAGTCCAGGGATGTATAAGACAGGTTCTGCTAACCTGAGTAGATCCATATAAACTTAGACATTTCAAATGATATGGAATTTCATCCTACTCCAAAATATGTTGAGGAAATATGAATGCCTACTTAGTCTAAAACAGAGATACAAAATTAACAAAGACATCAATATGATTAATAAGTTTTATATAGGTGATGTGTATGTACAGAATTTAAATGGTAATTTTTGTTACAAGTTTTAAGTTTATTTTTGTTATAGAGTTACAGATTTTAACCATGCCCCAGGAATTTACAAATTCAGAGATAAAGAAATTATAATGGAGAGAAGAGTGAGTGACTACGACAGGTGGGAGGGAGAAGAGACTCTGAACAAGGGGATACATGGATAAAAAAATATATCATTCATAATGAAAATAAATAATTAAAATATGAAAATAAATAAAGAAAAATTAAACCAAACAAAGAAATTATAAAAATCTTACTAGATTACTTTTTGAGATAGAGGCAAATAAATTTTAGACCCATAAAGAATATAAAGAAGAGAAAGTAGAAAATTTTAGAGACTTTTACATCTTCATTTCACTGTTTTTATATTTATGACACTTCTGTAACAAATATTTTCTCTCAAGAAAAGTCAGAATACACTTTCAGTGTATCTTTACTTCTCATGTGAAATTTTATATATGAGGTGGCTTGATATATCCTATGAATAAACAGTGTCTAATAAAGTTGATGGAATTTATCAAGTTTAGTCTGATGAGCTCTGCAGCCAAGGCACGTAACCATCCATTTTATGGAGCATGCAGAATTTGTATATAAAATATATGCTTTCTGTTCTTTGGAAGAACAAACTGTAGCAGCATTGATAGCACTTGGAATATATGATTCTGTCTCATATCAAATAGCAATCACTACAGGAATTTTAGATCAGAACCATGCAGTATATAAAATATCTTAAAATTGATCCTTTTGGTAGTGGTTATCTATGCATCCTGGATAATGTGTTACTCTAAACTGCCAATGATCATTAATGTGAATCAAATAACTTGCAGATTATCTGCTATAACATAGTTTCTGTAAACTTTCCAGAAATTTATTTTAATATTGTCCTTCTAATTATCAAGTCTATGACTTCTTGGGATTAAATGATGCAATTGCTTGTGGAGAATTATACTTCATATAAATTTTAATAATATTCTTACTGTATAATTTCAGAGGGAATGATGATTCAGTTTCTTACATGGGAAGTACTGAGGGAGACCCAAACAAAAATAAATCTCTGGCTTTGAAAAGCTCAGTGAGTTTGCCAAAGAGAAATGAGTATATTGGTGAGTGCTTGTCTTGGAAGAGATCCCCAGCTGCTGAGCATTGGTCATTTCTGATGTTCTTTGTGGCTCTGGACTACAGGGTCAGTAGATCTACTTCTAGCGTTTCTGATTCTGTAGCAAGCATCCTTAGCAAGCATCTCTTCTCTTGTGTCACGTCACTCAGATTTGCAAATGATAAAGGATACTGTTGGCTATATGACATACTACATTATCATACTGAGTATCCTCTTGGTCAATGGCTATCAACTTCCCTAATGTTGTGACCCTTAAATGCTATCTTTCCATGTTTTGATGACCACAACCATAAAATTATTTTTTATGCTACCTAAAGACAATGATTTTGCAACTGTTATGTATTGTCATGTGAAAGTTTGATATGCAGGACATCTCAAATGTGACCTTTGTAAAGGGGTCCTTAGATCCCACAGTTTAGAACTTATATGTTGGTCTGTAAAGGAGAACAAAGTGCATGATGAATGAGTTGTCAGGCACAGTCTACTTCTATGGGATCTGTGCACACCTTGGGAATTCTAAACACATGTATTTGCCCACTGCATGATGATGTTTTCTCATTACCATGAACAGAGTAGAAAAAGTAGATTATTCCTCTTTCTTTAAACATATAGGGGTCTCTAGAGTACTCCAGTAGAAGAGGTAGTTAAACACCTCCCATTCAGCCAGCCTGGACAGCTAGTACAGTACACAGGCGTGGTAAACAGGGCAAAAAAAAAATGTGAGTTTCCAATCTATCTCAGCTCCAGCTGCAGGCAAACAAGTAGGACACCTGCCTGCAAATCTGACTATCCACACCACTAATTCCTGACATTGAAACTTTTTCTTCATAAGCCTCAATACATTTCCTAATATCACCTAACCACACAACTCAAATGATACCTGAGATAAAGCGTCTGGAAAACCCACAAAGAAGTGCTGCTTCCCAAGTTATAGACCCTGAAGTGCCCTGGGAGGAGAGCTCCAGCTGCAGTTGCTTCTTAAGACACAGCCTCTGGAGAGCTCCATCAAGTGCTGCTCCCTAAGACACAGCCTTCTGAGATTGAAATCACAAGTGCTGTTCCCTAAGACACAGCCTTCTGAGATTGCCATCACAAGAGTGGTTTCCTGAGATACAGACTCTGGAGAGCTTCTTCAAAAGAGTTTTAGCTGATGATATCAATTTCTGCCTCCAAGTTCTCCAAAAGCTCCAATTGCACCAAAAGTACCTACTAGACCAAAGACAGCTAGCTGAAACACAGATACCACTTTTACCAATCAGAGGAGAGATGGGTAAAATGCCAGTTCAGAAATTCACTCAACAACAGGAAGAACAAAATGGCACCATTGGAAACTAGTAGTTCTACAACAGCGAGACCTAAAGATTCCAATATAAAAGAAAGAAAGGAAAATGACTATGAATATTATTATAAACATAATAGAGGCTTCTAAATAGGAAATTAAAGAAGAAAGGAAAAACTCTCATAATAAAGCAGAGGAAAAGACAAGCAAAACTTTGAAGGAAACAATAAACTTCTTTAAAAATCTAGAGAACAAAGAAAAAGCAAACAGACAGGTGACAGAAACAGTTTAGACTTAAAACTTGAAATAGAAGCACTAAAGAAGACTCAAAACTAGGGAATGGTGGAAATAGAAAATTTGAAGAAATGAACTGGAACTACAGATGCAAGCATAACCAACAGAATGCAGGAGTTGGAAGAAAAATATCTGGAATGAAAGATTCAATAGTGAAAAAAGATATATCAGTTAAATTAAAACCTGAAAACCAAAAATCCTAACAAAAGATCCAGAAAGTATGTGACATGATAAAGAGCACAACTAAAAACAGTAGGATTAGAAGAAGAGGAAAAATAGTAGCTCAAAGACATAGAAAACATATTCAACAAAATCATAAAAGAAAACATTCCCAACCTAAATGAGGAAATGCCTATGAAGGTACAAAAACATCAAGTAGACTAGATCCTCAAAAGAAGGTCTTCTTGCCTTATAATAATCAAATTACTATACATACACAACAAAGAAAAATTTTAAAAGCTGCAATGGAAAAAGGCCAAATAACTTTTAAAGGCAGACTTGTCAGAATAATACTTAACTTTTCAATGTAGACTAGAAGGTCCCGGGCAGATGTTATAAAACCATAGGAGATCACAGATACCAGCTCAGATTACTATACTCAGGAAAACTATTAATCACCATAAATGGAGTAAACAAGATATTCCATGACAAAACCAGATTTAAACAATTGCTTTCCACTAATCCAGCCCTACAGAAAGCAATAAAAGAAAATTCCAACATAACAAAGCTAAAAAAGCTAAATCTAACATGAGGCCACCACCAATAAAGGATCCCACAGAAGCTAAACCCAAAGAAGGGAAACACACATGCACACACTGTCACCAAGAACAACAGGAATTAACAAACACTGGTCACTAACATCTTTTAATATCAATGAACCCAATTTATCTATAAAAAAGACACAGGATATGGAAACAGGATCCATCTTTTTGCTGAATACAATAAACACATCTCAACTTCAAATACAAACACTGCCTCAGAGTAAAAGTTGTCAAAAGGCTTTCTAATGAAATGGACTCAAGAAACAAGCTGGAATATCTAACATAATGTCTAACAAAATAGACTTCAAACTAAATTCAAACAAAAGAGATCACAAAGGACATTACTTATTTATCTCAGAAGAAATCCATCAAGAAGAAACCTCAATTCTGATGATTTATTGCCCATATACAAGGGCAACCACATATGTAAAAGAAACATTACTAAAGCTTAAACCTTACATCAAATTCCACAAAGTAATACTGGGAGATTTCAACATCCCACTCTTACCATTGGTTAGGTCTACCAGACATAAACTAAACAGAGAAATAAATGATCTAACAGATATTATGACCCAAGTGAACTTAACAAATATGTAGAGATCATTCCATCCAAATACCAAAGAATATACCATCTTCCTAGCACCCCATGGAACTTTCTCTAAAATTGACCACATATACAGATATAAAACAAATATGAATAAATGTAGAAAAATCATAATAACCCCCTGTGTCCTATCAGATCACCATAGTCTTATGTTAAGAGTTCAACAAATACACAAACTACACAAAGCCTAGTTACTCATGGTAACTGAGCATCTCTCAATTGAACTACTTCTGGATCAAGGAAGAAGAAATTAAAGACTTCCTAGAATTCATTGAAAATGAAACCACATCATGCACAAACTTATGGAACAAAATAAAAGAAGTGCTAAGAAGAAAACTCATAGTACATGTTGCCTACATAAGAAAAAAATGGAGAATTCTCACACCAAAGACGTAACAGCATAACTAAAGGCTGTAGAACAAATAGAAGCAAACTCATCCAGAAATAGAAGGTAGTAAATAATCAAACTCATGGTTGAAATTAATAAAAATGAAACCAAAACAATACAGGAAATAAATTGAAGAGTTGATTCTTTGAGGTCAGTAAGATAGGAAAAAAACACTTATCCAAACTAAATAAAGTCAGAGAGAGAATATGCAAATTAACAAAATCAGAAATGAAATGGGGACATAACAACAGACACCAAAAAAATCCAGACACTCACGAGGTCATACTTTGTATATTTGTACACCACAAAATTTAAAAACCTAAAAGAAATAAACAGCTTTCTGTACAATTACTCTTTTTTAAAATTAAATCAAGACCAGATAAATGAAGTAAATAGAAACATAACCAGTAATGAGATAGAAGGGGATATTAAAATCCTCCGAAGCAAAAAGAGCCCATATGGCTTCTGTGCAGAATTCTACTAAAATTTCAATGAATTAATAACAATACTCCTCAGATTGTTCCACACAATAGAAACCAAAGTAACATTACCAAATTTTTTTATGAAACTACAGTCACCTTGATACCCAACCCATACAAAGATGTAACAAAGAAAGAGAATTACAGACCAATCTCCCTCATAAATATTGATGCAAAAATACTCAATAAAATACTGGCAAAGTTAATTTAAGTACATATCAAAAATCATCTACTTATAATAGCAAGAACCTGAACATAACCTAGATAACCCACAAATGAGGAATGAATTAACAAACTGTGGTACATCTACACAATGGAGTACTATCTATGCAGCAGTATGAAAAAGTAATACACTAAAATTTGCAGGCATATGGATGGATTTGTAGAATATCCTCCTTAGCAAGTTATCACAAACCTAGAAAGGTAAACAGGGGATGTACTCACTCATTAGTGGACTTTAAACAAAGAGCAAAGCACACTCAAGCTGCAAACCACAACCACTGAACAGCTTGGGATCTGAAATGCCTTGGACTGGCTGGCAACTTGGAGCCAAGTCCCTCCAGAGTTACACCTGACCCAGTCTTGACGTTGAGGTGAGAAAAGTGGATCTGCCTGGAGTGGATGTTCAACTAAGCCACCTTGGGACCTTAGGACCTCCTGCCCTTTCTGTGCAGGAGATGAGGAGAAGCAGAAAAGAGAAAGTGACTGGGAGGGCCAGGAGGGGGAAGGGAGTCTGAACAAGCGGTTACCTGGATAAAAAAATGAGACTTTATTCAAAAATTAAAAATAAAATAATCTATGTTTGACCTCATTTAAAGCTTTAGTTATTATTAATTATAGATCATTATATAATAGTGATCCCACGAGTTTTATTTGTCATGCAAGTACATTTGTATATTGAAAATAATAAATGGCTACTATAAACTGTTGAGAAAATATTGAAAAAAGAAAATGTATGGGGTGACAAGTCAACAAAATGAAAACCAGATCAACAAGTAGAGTCAGTTCTTTCTATTAAATGTTAAGATAGGTCTAACAAGGCAGATGGAGAGAATACAAAGGTCACCAACCATGTAACTAAAAAGGGAATATCTACTCATTAACTCTAAATATAAATCAGAGCCTAAAAATATACAGATATTACATTAGCAATAATATTGAAGCCTCAAGTGAAGTAGAAAGAAATTACTAGCAAACACAGCTTTATTTATTTGCTCAAGAAACAATATGAGGCATATTGCTTATTAATGAAAATTGTGGAATAAAGAAAATAGAAGGAATGAACATGAGGTAAGTTTTCAAAGATAGAGACTTATTCACTGTTTCACATGAACTTGTCCAGATAAAAAGCAAAAAATAATTTCTAAGATAGTCTACAAAATTACCATGATACAAAACCAACTGAAATAAAAAAGCAAAATCCTCTCTGGCAGGCAGACAGAATTTAAGGAAATTTTTATCCTAGACATTTTCAATAAACAACTGTCTCATTGCCTTATTAATATCATCACTTCCTCCCTCAACAAGTTTTGACTTGAGTTTTTTAATTTTTCTGTCAAATTTTAAGTAATTAAAAAATTTAGTTCAAATATTAATAAAATAATTACTACTAAGCTGATAAGTACATTCTAAGAAGAATCCCAAGCCCATAAATTAGATTATACTTAAGAAATCAGGTGATGGATTGCAGCCCAGGCAGGTGCCAGTGCTGAGCCCCAGCACCAGGCTGACTTGGAGCTGAAGCAGGAGCCTGAGCTTCAGCCTACACCAGGCCTGGGCAGGGGCTCGCAGGACTGGGATGCTGGCAATTGTGGCACCCGAGAACCCAGCAGCTGAGCGGTAACCTCCAGCCCTACATGCAGTTACTTGGACCAAGTATGCAGCTACCACTCCAACCTGAGCCCCTTAAGATCTGCTTGCTACAACTGCACAGCTCAAGATCCAGAGCAATCCAGCTTCTAGACCATAGCCCTCCCTGCTGCTACAGCACACAGGGACCCCCCAAGCCTAGGACAGCAAGATCAGATCTTCTTGCCAGCAAGAAGCTGAGGGCACCCTAAAGCCCCAGGACCCAGGCAACCAACCCACTTGCAATGCCATCCACATCCTGGGTCATGGTGGTGGTGGTGCCCTGAGCCTGTCTTGTGCAGGGCTGATGAAGACAGACATGGTGCCCAGTCCTCCTTAGGTGGCATCCCATGGCCCTAGCCCAGGGAGAAGATGAGCATGGGCTGCCCTAATCCTGAACCACTCCACTCCCTGCCTTGCAGTGGGCCAGGGGCTGTCCCTGTACAAGGTGCAGGTGTGCCCACCCCTTCTCACAGAAGACATGCAGGAGCTGATACTGGCTGCCAGAGATGTCACCAAGACTATGATCTCCTCCAGTTGCTGGGTAAAGGAACCTAGGGGAAGGTTGACCTGGTGGCTTACAAGGGCACAGGAACCAAAATGATTCTGATATTTGTGAATAAGAGCAAAACAAAGCTGAAGAAATTTCTACTTGAGGTGAGCATCACCAACAGCCCGTCATCTAGCCCCTTCATCATCAAGGTGTTTGATGTGGTCTTCCAGATGGAGGAATGCTATGTCTTTGTCCAGGTGTATGCACCTGCTGGCGACCTGTTTGACATCATCCCTCCCCAGGTGGGGTTCCCTGAGGACATGGTGAAGCAGGGTGTGCAACAGCTGGGGCTGGTGCTGGACTTTATGCACAGCAGGTAACTGGTGCACCATGACATCAACCCCGAGAACGTGCTGCTGTTTGACCCTCAGTGCTGTCATGTGAAGATGGCCGACTTTGGCATGACTCGGAGCATGGGCTGTGGTGTGAAGTGTGTGAGCAGTACCATACCCTACACAGCACCCATTGTGTGCCTGACAGGCCATGCTCATGATTTTGCGGTGGACACAGGTGTGAAAGTGTGGGTGTTGGGTGTGCTTATCTTCTGTGTGCTCACCAGCAACTTCCCCTGGGAGGCTGCTTCTGGAGCCTGTGCCTTCTTTGAAGAAGAGTATTTGCTCTAGCAGCAGGGCTCCCTACCTGTCCTGCCATCCCAGTGAGGCTGCTTTACTGAGCCTGTGCTGAGTACATTACAGTGGCTTCTAGCTCTGGAGCCTGAGCTGCATAGGCCAGCCAAATAGGTCTTCAGCTTCCTCAAGCAGGAGCTCACATCTGTCCTTAGGAGGCAGCACATTGTGCACTCAAACCACCCAGGGACCGACTGCTGGGCCACTGAGCCTTGAGACTCCTGCACTGCTGAAGGGCACCATGCTCACCTAGAGTGGCAGTGGCTCCCTGTCTTTCCCCCCTAGTGTGGTACCCGTGCCCATGCCTGAGACACTACTGGCAGCCTTGCAGACAAGAGCAAAGGGCAGGTGGTCTGGCCAAGGCCATCTAAAGCTGCAACTGAGCAGCACAGCAGCCTTGGGGAAGCCACAAGTGCTCTGGCCCAGAACTGGGAACAAGGAGCAGCCACTGCTTGGAGGAAGGGGATGGTGTAGACTAGGAGGCCCAGACACCCGGGTTGGTGGTAGACTGATGACATAGTTAGCAGGTGACCATGTGTGTTGCCTGCCTCTGCCCAGAGGAGCCAAGGCCCCTGAAAAAGGCTGGGAGCTTGTGGGCCAGACTGAGCTCTGGAACCTGGACACTCCTGGTGCTTCACACCCCTTGGCAGATCATTCTAAAATCTTTCATCCAAACCTGGCACAGAAAGTGGTCTTTGGTCTTGGGCAGAGGTGGGTATGAGACTCTTAGAAACTGGCTGGGGACTGGCACTGGGTTAATAACAGTGGTGCCCAGGAGGTCAGAGGAAGAGGTTATGTGCTCTAAATGTAGCAAGTGTGCAGGAACAGACCCGGTTAGGTTATTAGCGATATCCCCTCACCTTCTCCTGCTGAAGGGGACTTTCCACCCAGAAAGGAGGGCTGTTCCTGCAGCCACGAGGCTATAGGGAACAGAACTACAGTAGGTGCCCTTCCTGGGGTTAGAGGAACAGATGGTAAGGGAAAAGGATGCTTGGCATGCCTGTGTCCTTAAGGCAAGGCCGTGCATTGGTAGCCCAGCTGCTCCTTCCTTGGGCACTCAATAAGCAGGGAAACTATTGTGCCAGTTATTCCTGGGCTTTTGTCAGATTCACATGTATAAGACTCAGTTCTAGGCCAGTATCCTTGCAGGGAGGAACACATCCATAGATGGGACAGGAAATTGTTAAAGTTGAGAGAGTGTGATGTATTTCTGGTGACTTGAGTAGCCAGACACCTCATCAGGAAGCTGCCAAGAGCCAGGCCTATATTTTACCATACTCCTCAGGGAATTCCAGGAGACACCTGCTGCTGGCTCAGATTCTTAGGCAGAAAAACAGGAATTCACCTTGCCTGGCTCTCATTTGGGATCCCTACTTAATGTGGAGGCTTAAAGAACCACTGTAGTAACCTCAACACAAGGATGCTGTGCCTTCTGCCTGGCACTACCCAACTGACTAGCCTGGGTCCATCCAAAAGATCTGGGTCACTCTAGGAGGCTGGTTGGCTGGCTACAAGGGGTACCAAACATCCCTCAACCTGGAGCCTTATCTCTCTACTCTCCTCCCACCACAAAGGGTCTCCCTGCCCTGCCTGAGTCCAATTTACAAACTGGTTGCTCCAGGGCCTGGTCCCACTTTCCTGGGGTGCCACCACTTTCCTAGTTGACACAGGGCACACATATGGCAGGTAAGAAGAAAAACCCTCCATCTGCCAAGGACAGAATCTCAGAAGGCCCCATCACTGCCTTTGCTCACCTGAGGCCATCAAGCCCACCTTCCCAGCCACTACTTCTCCTCCTGCCTTAGGCCTCTCTACCCTGATCTGCAATAACAAGAAAGAGACATCCTGTATCCCACATGTGTCCTCTCCCTGTTGAGATTCTGTGTGGGAAGCCTCTCCCTTGTAGTATCTAGGATAATTGTCCCTTGAAGAGATTTTAGGTACATTGCCCAGTCCCATTGTTCTGAGGTGGCAGCCCGCTTTGCCATAAACCAGACTCAAACTGGGTCAGACTCCACTCATTTAACAGGCTGCTGCCCCTGTTAAGGTCTCTGTTGGTTTGGTTGGGACCCCTTCTCCCTTAGGAGAGTTGTTGGTTACAGATGTTTAAAGTTTGTCAATGTTGAAGAAACAAAAGAACATAATAATACCAAAAAAATTACTGACATCATAGTCGTGGCGACTTAAAAGGCAGAAACCACACAAGAAACCTCCCCCTTTGCAATTTTTCTGTGCTTGTTCGTTTACCCAACCATCTGTGGATGTCTCTGTCTCACCTCAGGGAAGGCCAGATCATCTATTGATACCTGTCTCAGCCTGTGTGGCCCTCACACTGCCCCTGTCCTTTGGTGCTTCCCAGGGGTCCCTTTGAACTGGCTTATGGGGTGTAGGGGAGCTCCCTGGATGGAAAGTGGGGCTTTCAGTTAAAGGTCTCCTGTCAGATCCTGTGAGCAGAGAGCCCTATGGCTGTGTAATGCTCCCTGAGCACACAGTACAGTGCTGGTGGTTGATATTTCTTTAAGCCTGGGGCATGGCTTGTGTTGAACCCAAGCCCCTTAGCCTCATGCTCCTGTCTTGCCTCCCCACCTACCCATGTGTTTGTAAATACTCTGGCATTCTTTGGCCTTGAGGAGGTTTTTAAATGTGTAATTTACTTCTCTTACTATGACAATTGCTATAAAATAAAAATTTAGAAAAAGAAATAAATCAATGGATGGAGGATTATTAACTCTATGCAAATAATAGTATTACTTTTTTGCTTTTTTAGTATGAAATATTTCATTTGGAAGAGTGTAGTCTAAATATCCACACCCTTACATCTGAAGTTACATTCACTTTTTCCCTTCCTCTCTTTCCTTATTCATCCACATATATGTGGGGGTCTTGCTATGTTGCTCACACTAGTGTTGAGATCCTGGGCTCAACTGACAACTTATTCTGTAAAGTGGCAGAGACTAAGTATGTATAACTATGACCAACTACCCAAATAATTTTCTAGTATGTCCTAGAGAATAGTTTGTTGTAAATATTTTCTGTATAGTCTTAAAGCAAGAAGTAAACACATAAATCACATATACTGATATATTTCATCTTTACATGTATAGTTCAAGAGCACAGGTCATCTTCCCAAATGAATTAACTTCTTGATTACAAACTGGTCCAATTTCTGAAAATCAATTTTATCTGTTGTCTTTAAAATAAAACTTGGCACTTAAATTTTTTTAAGTTGTTGGGAATGTAAGAGTTTTCACAATTATATTAATAAAGGATACTAATATCATTTTTCTTTTGAAACAAAAAAAGGCATCATAGGGAAAAATCACCTTGAGCATATACATACACTTCTGATTTCCAAGAATGTTGTGGGAAATACACTTTGTGTCTTTAACATTTGAACTGAGTAAAAAAACAAAACCATACTTTAGAATAAATAAAATTACTGTAAAGTAAAAAAAGGGTTTCAGTTTACAATTAAAAATATTCTTTCTCCATTTATTTGTTCAAAGGTAAGTGCAAGACTGGTTATATTGGCAAAATAATAATAATAATAATAATATAATCCTGTAATTTCAGAATCAGTACCTGTACACCATGCTTTAGCTTTCTGCAGTAGCAACAAAAGCTTCTTGGCAAAGTTGATGAGATCTTCTGGTGACAATATTTCTAGGTGAAAAATGTTGTCATATTATTGACTATAACCCATGCTTCCAGTATGATCCCCCAAAGAAACACAATGTCTGCCTAAAAACAAAAACACTCTCACCATTCAAGCCAATCATACTTTTAAAATTAACAAATATAACTACAACAAGTTTAAGTAAGCAGATGAAAAATCAAACAAAACCCCCAGCATAAACCTCTTAGAGAGCCCATTAATTTCTCTAAGTGTACAAGTGGGGGCTGGATCTAAAGATTTATAGGGCTGTAAAATCCATTCTGTTGAAAGATACAAAGTCATCCATGTGCACATGAAAACAAGTATAACTACAGTCATACATGAATCAGGTAACATTTAGGTTGTAACTAAAGCATTGGGCTTTACTAAGTCTGGACTTACCCTTCGGATCCCACTCCACCTAAAGGAACACCTGACTCACTCTTGAGGGAGGGGGGACAAAACTGGGTCTGCCAGGAGTGGAGACTGAACTACGCAATATTGGGTCAGTGGGACCATAGGACTGTCTGCTGCCTCATCAGGGAGGGGATGAGGAGTTGTGGAGAAGAACAAATGCCCTGATGTGGCGGGAGGGGGAAGGGACCTTGAATAAGGATATACAGGGATAGAAAGCATGACTTCTTTGTTCATAATAATAATATAAAAAAGTATACAGAAAAAAACAGACAAATTTCCAAAACTGCATTGCTAAAAATATTTTTTATGTTTCATGTATTTTAGAGAAAAGAGAAGTTTTGTTATTGTATGAGTTTTTTGTTATCTATTCTGAACGTTTTGCTTTTTATATAATGTTTGATATTGATTTTCAAAAAACAATTAAAAAAGAAAAAATTGCTTTGTTAGCAGTTGATACTGATTGTGTCTCAGTAATTAAAATATTCTATTAATTATTTTAAAATGATAGGTATATGGTAGTTTCTCCCAGATTGTTTTAGTTCTGTTAAATATTCAGATATATCTGCGCTTGGTTGCTTTTGCTTTTGCTTTTGCTTTTGGTGGGGACCTTCTACCCAGCTCCCAAATAAGTCACAGGCACAAGCTTAATCTTAATTATAAATGCCTAGCCTTAACTTGATTCTTTCTTGTATGCTTTTCTTAAATTATTTTGTCTACCTTTTGCCCCTGATTTGTTTCTTTTCTTACTTCTGTGATCTTACTTTTCCTGTGACTGCTGGGAGCTGCATAGCGTAACCCCGATGCTCTTCACCTGCGTTTCTCTCACTCCTTCTCTGTCTCCCAGATTTCTCTTCCTAGTCATTCTCTCTGCATGACAACCCCACCTATCCTTTTTCCTGTCTTCATTTGTCTGTTCACATCTCTATTAGACCATCAAGGATTTACACAGCAAAGCAATACATCTTCATAGAGTTAAACAAATGCCACATAAAAAATGCAATACATCTTTGCATCACTAAACAAATGTAACACATCTTAAAATTATATCCTGCAACATATATTTAAAAGACAAATATTTATTAATGTTTAAAAATATTTTACTGTGGTTAAGAGTATAATTTCTGTGATAGTCTGTCCAAAAGAAATGCACTTTTATAGCTTTCAATAAAATAGGCTTTAAAAATGAAAGAAAAAAAAACAACAAATGTGCTGATCTCACTGTGTTGGATAGGGAGATGAGCATAGAAATTCAGAGGGCACATGTCACACCTTTGAAACACCAGATGTTATTTCTATGCCATCTAATTCTAAGTTATAACTTCTTTAAGTACATTAGATGAGGCACAGTGTCTTGGGATGTGATTTTAGTTATCCCTTCTCCATAAAATGTGCACACATAGACCTATCACAGTGATTGACACAAAGTATTCTAGGCAGTAAGAACAATGCAGTGAAATACAGACACCTATGCCAAGAAAGCTTGAGTTATGTAAGCAAATACACATGTGAGTGTCTAAAGGAAGTAAATCCTCAGGAATGGAGATAATGATTATGGTTGCTAAGGAATAGGATGTGGAGATATATAAGTTAGCTGATTAATTTTAATTATCAATTCAGTTATAATTAATTACAACTAATATATGTCACGGCAATAGTGTGGACGTTGCTAGACCTACAACATGTTTACTTAGATGGTCAGGGAAATCTTAGGTGCTAAGTGAAATGTACCACTGTTCCCAGTGGTTAAGGAAAAAGGGTGGTGGTAGGAACAGATGGCTTAACAAATGCTGACAGAATGATATTTTTCTCAAGAGCTAAATACAATTTTAACAGCATTTAATACCAGCAGCAGTCACAAAGACGCCTGAACTTTCCCA
>PVIH01016595.1:0-44969 GCA_004025045.1 Sigmodon hispidus
GGCCACTGAGGTGTGGATGTGGTTTTATATCGGAGAGATCATAGGCAAACGTGGCATCGTTGGCTATGATGTTTGAAGATTGATCTTTAACATCTGATTTTATTTGAGTTTTTATTTGATGTTCTTGGACCACATGTAATGAGACTGCTATCTGAATAAAATACTAGCTGTCGAATAGCAGTGTTTTCTCTGTCAAATAAAAAAAAAAAAATTAATGTCGGCAAACACCAAGGCAAATTAAAAAAAAAAAAAGTTTTTTTAAAAAAAAAAAGAAAGAAAGGGGGCTGGAGAGATGGCTCAGCAGTTGAGAGCACTGACAGCTCTCCTGGAGGACTGGGGTTCAGTTCCTAGCACTCACACGGCAGCTCACAACTGTCTGTAGTTCCAGTTCCAGGCAAACACCAAGGAAAATAAAAAAAAAAGTTTTAAAAAACCCAAAAAATTAATGTTGATGTTCAAAGCTAGGAATATAGACACCAGGCATAGTTATATAAACCTGTAACCTCAGCACAAAGAGAGAGACAGAGGCAAGAGGATTGTTGTGAGTTCAAGGTCAGTTTGGAATATATAGGGAGGAGCTCCAGAGGCGCAATCAGTTAGCGCGCAGTACTTATATGGAATATATAGCGAAATGTTAAAACAACAATAACAAACAAACCAACAAACCAAAACCAGCACTGGGCTTGTGAGATAGCTCAATTACTAAGAACGCTGGCTCCTGTGGCTGAGTGTGGCTTTACATACCTTTAATCTCAGCACTCCACAGGCAGAAGCAAACTGATCTCTTGAGTATGAAACCAGCTGGTCTATCTAAGGAGCTCTGGGCCAGTCGTAATTACGTAGTGACAAAAAAATAAACTAGTCAGGCTGGAGAGATGGCTCAGTGGTTAAGAGCACTGACTGTTCTTCTGGAGGTCCTGATTTTCCATTCCCAGCATCCACATGGCAGCTTGTTAGTTGTCTATAATTCCAAGTTCTGACACACTTACACAGTTATATGTGCAGGCAAAACACCAATTCACATAAAATAAAAAATAAATATTAAAAAAGTGTAAAAACAAAATAGTCTTCCACAGGACTGGGGTTCAATTCCCAGCACCTACATGCTGCTCACAGTCATCTGCAACTCTAGTTTCTGAAGTGGTAAGTTTCTCTGTCCTGCCTAGCTGGTCCTGCAGCCAACTTATGAAATTAATTGACTCAGAGGCTTAATATTATAGTACATACTGGGCCAGCAGCTCTTAAATTTAAATTAGTCCATAATTCTTTTTTTTTTTTTTTTTTTTTTTTTTTTTTTTTTAAACTTTATTTATTTATTTATTTATCTGCCTTGGTGTTTGCCTGGAACTGGGACTACAGACAGTTGTTAGCTGCCATGTGGGTGCTGGGAATCGAACCCGGGTCCTCTGGAAGAGCAGACGGTGCTCTTAACCGCTGAGCCATCTCTCCAGCCCCTAGTCCATAATTCTTATCTATGGTTAGCCACATGGCTGGCCTTGATCTCATAAAGATCCACCTGCCTCTGCCTCTCAAGTGCTGATATTAAAGGCTTGTGCCATCATGCCTGACCCATACATGGAAACATTTAAAGTGACAGTTAGCTGGACTGTGGGCATTAATGAGGGCAGTAATCCTGTCTGCTGCTTGTTTCTGTTCCACATCATCCAGTACATGTCCTGGTCCAGAGGAGGAATTAGTTGGCTATTTACCAAAGAAGAAAGTAGCTAGAGTGTATGTGGACTTGAGATGAGATGTCCATAATGCCGTTCAGTCCTGGTTTAGGAGACTTGCTTAGGTGAACCTGCAGTTACACTGAAAATAGGATAGTTGGTTTCCCAAGTCTCCAAAGTCTCAAAGACTGTAGCTTGTCCTCCCTGGGCTGAAGCAGCAGACCATGGCATCTTGGAAAGCTCTATCTCCAGTGAGTCTCTGATGAGTTGTGGGTCCTCCTCCAAAGAGCAGCAGGCCCCAGCCTCAGGTAGGCAACTCCAGCAGGACTGTGGCCAGAAGCCAGTACATCTCTAGAGTTTTAAAAAGCCATGTATATAGGCTCAAGGCAGACTGCAACTGGCTGGTTGTGTGTATGTAAAAGAAGGGTACAATAAGCACTAATCAAGGGAGATCTGCGGAACACGGAGGGATGAGGATGATCTAAGCCTATCCAAAGAGTTCCCAAACAGTTCCCAAAAGATTCTGTGCTCTTCCCTCCAACATAGTAATGCAGAAACAGTCTGCACCAGGGCTGCTGTAGTGATCTTGACTAAGAGCCATCCTTCTGCTGCCATGGCCCCACCTAGACAATCATTGTCAGTGGGTTGTCCAAGATCATAGTTGTGAGCAGTCAAACATAGCCTGTTCCTGGCTTCAATAGCAGCTGGGAATCTTTCCATGTTTTTTTCTTCATTCCTGGTTTCTGCTTTAGTGACAGCTGAGAGCCCCTCCAAGCCCTGATCATCAAATATCAGCCTCAGTAAAGCCATACTCAGCCAAATCCCCTACTGTCTCTTTAAAGTATTTTATTTCATTTTATTTTTTTCCAAGACGGAATCTTACTATGTAGCTTTGGATATCCTGGAGCTCATTATGTAGACCGGGCTAGCCTTGAATTCACAGTGATCCACCTTCCTCTGCCTCTCAAATGCTGGGATTAAAGACATGTGTCCCTATGCCCAGCTAATTTCTTCCTTTCTTCCTTCCCTCCCTCCCTCCCTCCCTTCCTTCCTTCTGCACCTGAGTTCAGAGGCCCATGGAGGCCAGAAGATAGCATCAGATCCTCCCCAGCTATAGTTGCAAGGGATGGGCACTGACAGAAGAGGAAGAGACAGGAACAAGAGAAGGGCTCCCTATGAGGAGCCAGCTTTGTAATTTTCATTGATTGTCTTGGGTTCTTTCTGTCAGAAGAGGTAAATGATGCGTGGGGCAACCACTCTAACAACTGAGTGTGGTGGTACACACCTGTAACCTTACTAACTAGACACTGAGGCAGGAGATTAGCTGCAAGTTTCAGGCCAACCAAGACTACTACTACAGTGAGGCTCTGTTCCAAAAGCTTAATTAATTAAAAAAATTAAGAAATAGAAAATAGCCAGTCATGCTGCTACTCTGCTCATAACCAGGACCCCTCCCGCCCTTCTCAATATACCAAACAGTGATCTCTTCCCTTCTTTGCAGAACAGGACCTCGTTGAGGCCAACTCCAGCGTGTCGGAATTGCAGAAATGTGCCATAATGCCTGACCTTATTTTTTTCTTCTTTTGATGGTTGCTTATATGTTGTATCAAGAGAAACAGTACTTCTCCTCCTCCAATATTTTCCCTGGCCCATTTCTTCTTCTTTTCCTCTTTCTGGTGCCCAGTTTGGCTCAGAGACCAACATACATACTTTTTTGTCTTGTAGGCAGCCCATGTCTGTGACTTCTCCACAACCAGCCTTATCAATTTATGTTTGGCTGTCTTTAGAACCATAAACTACATGTAGAAAGCTCCTGATGGTAGAGGTAATGATGGTGTGGGTTGTGTGTATGTGTTTTAATGTGTACAAGTGTTTTGCCTGCATGCATATATGTGCACTATTTATGACCTCCAGTGCCTTTCAAGGTCAGATCCCCTAAAACCAGAGCTACAAACAGTTGTAAGCTGCCATGTGAGTACTGAGACTGGAACCCATGTCCTTTGGAAGAGCAACAGATGCTCTTACCTACTAAGCTACTGCTTCACTTGCCAGCATCCAATATTTTTTGACTAAGAAAATGAAACCACCTCAGAGACTGACCTTTCACAGGATTTCCAAGCCCAAAGCCCTGCACAAACATCAGTGCCTCCCAGGAAGCTGTTGGAACTAAGTCTTTGAAGATGAAATGTGCACCTGCTTTGCTCACATGTATCTGTGTACATCCCACAGTATCATATATTTTTTCTGAGTGCAAGGGACTATCATAGGAAAGGCACACTTATTACTGGGGGTCTTCTAAGTATAAAAACCTATGGACTCAGAACAAGCCAGTGTTGACAGTCCTCATGCATGGTGGCTTTGGTAGGAGGAGCCTGGAAGACATAGTCACAGACACTCCCTTTAGTGTTCTAATTCTTCAGTTTGCGGTGGGTGGAGATGTTCCATGCTCTTCTACTTCACTGTCACCAGCTCCTGGTGAGTCACTGGCAGCAATTCCTACACCATCCCTCCTGCAGGGCAGAGGATCTTCAGATGCTGCTTCTCCTCTGGTGGGTGCCATGGTAACAGAAAAGCAGCTCCCAGTAGCCTGCTCAGCTAACCAGCACACAGAAGAGGATGATGGGGGTGAACTTCACTGCTAAGATCTGAAGGTACACAAAACACCCAGTTCAGGCCTCTTTTAGCTTTATCATATGAAAGGAAAGTCACTATTTAGAGAGACATTAATTTGACTGCTATGCCTTTTATCCTCCTTTAAGTGGCCTTCTCTTCCCCTGTCTTTCCATTTCTTCCTTCCCCCTTTCTTCCCTCATTCCCTCCTTCCCCTCCTTTCTTTCTGAGGTCCATCCCCAGCCTGAGAGAAGCCTTGCTCATTTGCTTTCTGAAGTTCTAGGGTTCAAACCCAGGGTCTTGCACATGCCAGGCAAGCACTCTACTATCAAGCTATCCCTCCAACCTGAAGGAATTAAAAAAATAAATGTATTAATTTTATGTTACATGTGTTTTCACCTGTGTGTGTATGCTTGATGCCCTTGGAAGTCAGAGAAGTGTATGAGATCCTGTGGATTTGGAGTTATGAATGGTTGTGAACCACCCACCACATGGGTGCTAGGAATAAAACCTGGATCCTTTGTAACAGCAGCCAGTTCTCTTAATCTCTTAGCCATCTCTCCAGCCCTCTGAAAGAATTTCCTATTCCCAAAATAAATGGCTAAATAAACCTGGCGTTCTTTGGACTAGTACTGGAATCTGGGTTCTGTCATTTAACTGCTGTTATCAGAACACCTATCATGTGCCAGGCACCAGATACAGCAAACATTCTGACACTAGAAAGATGGCTTGTGATCTCTTATTTTAGATATCAACTTAACTGAGTCTCAAGTGCCAGATCTTTGAGCAAACATGATTCTGGGTGTTTCTATGTCAATGTTTCAGGATGAGGTTACTAGTAACTTAGGATATTGAGGAAATGGGTTGGGCTTCCCCAGTGTAAGCTGGCTTCATTTCCTCTGCTCAGCCAAGTGTCATGGTTGTCCAACAAACAGATAAATAGTTTTTCACTCAGAAAATCAATTAGACTCTGAGATAGTATATATATTCTGAGGAAGGATATATATACACATATGTGTATATATGTGTGTATGTATATATATACATATATCTTCCTGGGAAGGATCTAGACCCTTGATGGTGCATAAATTGGGAAAAACATTTAGTGAAACTGTCAATGATATCAGGAAGGGTTGTGTACCCCCAGCAACCCATTCTTGGCATGAGAATTTAAGAGGCAACTGTGAGTGTATGCATCAGATGACAGTCTCTCAGAGTAGCTTTTTAAAAAATAAAAGTCTGGAAACAAAGTGAATTCTAAGCAGGAAGGAGACAGGTGAGGAATTCTGTGATGTTAGTTGTACGTTTTCATTTGCTTGCTTTGTTTTTAAACAAAAAGTCCTGCTAGCATGGAACTTACTGTAATAGCCAGGCTACTGAACTCATAGCAATCGTCCTGCTTCAGCCTTCCAAGGCTTAGGGTTAGGGTTAGAAATACCTATAGTACCAGTATCTTTCTGGTACTATAGGTATTTACCACTATGACAAATTCTCTCTCTCTCTCTCTCTTTCTCTCTCTCTCTCTCTGTTGTTTTATATCTTAGAGTTTCATGTATCCCAGGCTGGCCTCAAACTCACTCTGTAGTCAATGATGATCCTGAATTTCCAGTCCTGTCTTTGCCTCCTGAGTACTGGGGTTATAAGTGTGTGTCATACATAGTTTATGAGATAATGAGGATCAAACCCAGGATTTCATGCATGTTAAATTAGCATTCCTTTTATGAGACTCGATTCCTGAAGCAAGAGTGGTCCTGAGGCTTCTCATTACACTAAGAGGACATTTGGTGGACTGGCAGGGCATAGCTTCCTATCTCGTATTCTAGTTTCTGTAAAAACAAGACAGAGAGTTGGTGAGGCCAAAGGAAGACCTGAAATTCATACAATCCACTTCAAATTTTCTTAAGATGAGGACTTATAACAATACTCATAATTTTTTTCAGAGTTCATTTTATTTTTTGTTTATGTGTCTGTGTGCATGTATGTGCACAAATGTGTGTAGGTGCACTGGAGGTCAGAAGAGGGCATTACATCCTTTGGAGTTACAGTCAGTTGTGAGCCTCTGATATTGACACTGGAACTGACCTCTGGGTCGCTGATATTCACTGCAATGAATCACAAGTCTAACCTCAGTTCTGCCTTCTGCTACACTATTGATGGTAAACCCTCAGGGAGATTCCTCTCATATATCCTGCTGTTGCTCTAAGTCATGGAGAACCTGCCACTTTGGTTCTGCAGTACTGGTCCCTTCGTGAGTTACAGCAGCTCATTGATGAGATAGTTGTTGGCATGCAGCAACTCAAAGCCTTGGATCTGGGCCTGGGTGGTTGCTGAGTTGGTCAGCCTGTCAGCTCTCCCTCATCTTCACCACCAGAGCCAGCTAATTGAGGTTTTTGTTGTGTGAGGATAGCTAATATACAACAAAGTGGCTAATTTTATGACAATCAGCAGGTGACTTTACAGTTTCACCTGTACAGCTCTACAACATTAAGTAATATTAAGTAATACAAACTATCACTAGGCATTTGTAGACTCAGCTCCCCATGCTAACACGCACGTGCTTCACTCCCCTTTGGAAAAAAAAAAAAAATTCCAGGCATGGTGGTGCACACCTTTAATCTCAGCACTCTGGTGCCAGAGGCAGGAGGATCACAACGAATTCAAGGCCAGCCTGATCTAAATTGTGAGCTCCAGGACAGCCAGGACTACAGAATACTCTTAAAATTTAGCTAGGGTAAACTGCAAACACCAAGAACACACGGGGGCGCCGAGGTGGAGCATTTTCAACTCCAGGTCCAGCGCCACGCCCCCAGGGCCAACTCACGCCCATTTCATCAGCGTTCTCAACCCTTCTCCTCTTCCGCCCTCCACCGTTTATTTGGCTAATCCTGGATCGTCTGTCCCGGGCTGCAAAAAAGTGGGCACGGTTGTGCGCAGGCGCAAGGTATAGAGTGCGCAGGCGCAGTCCTCAGCGCAGTGCTCAGGGCGACGTGGCGGGCTGGAGTACGGAAGCTGCTAGGGAAAGCTGCTCTCACCGCTGTTGTGAGCATCTTCCCAGCTGCGTGGATCTTCCGCTGGCACCATGTTGAAGAAATTTGACAAGAAGGACGAGGAATCGGGTGAGGGACCCTTGAAAGCCTGGGGAGGCCAGCTCCTTGTGCAGATTACTGAGACCTTCCTGGGCGCCCTTCTTCCGGGCTTCTGTTAGAACCAGAGCCGAGGCCCAAAAGAGGCAGGGGCTTGTGTGCACGTCCATGCCTGTCCTCGGATGGGACATGTTGTTCGCACTCGTCAAGTCTTGCCAGGATTTCTGTGTGACCTTGTGCCAGTCACGCTCTTCTCTGGGCCTCAGTTACCCTATCTTATCAGAGGAAGGGCCCTTGTATTAACATCCGACCTCTTGGTATTTGCCAGTGCTGCACTGGTACTAGCCAATCTGGGCGAAACCAGCCCTGCAGCTAAGAATCCAGACTGTTTCATTCATTCAATAAACTACATCTACTGAACATCAGGTACCTTATGGATCCTGATAGTGCCTTAACTAAAACCAGTGGGACACTCAGTACATTAATGATATTAGAATGGTCACATAGTGGAGGACCGGACAGCAATCAGATCATCATACACGTGATTAATTAGAAATGTAACATATGCTGTCAGGGAAACTCAAGTCACAGGTTAGTTAGTGTTGGTTGTCACTGGCACATAGACTCAAGTTCCGGTTGCATGAATAAATACAAAATGTGGCACCATGAGAGGCACAGAAATGGTGCTGGGTGACTGAGCAAATTGTCTAGGGAAGAGGGGGGATTTCCTTAACAGGATTTATAGACAGTGGAACCTTCATTGTCACTGGTTGATGATAGAGACTTCTTCCCCTTCCCTGTGTTTGACAGAGTCTTGAAATCTAGGATCCTAGTTTGGAGATGTAACTCAGTCGGTAGAGTGCTTGCCTAGCATGCATGAAGCCCTGAGTTTGATCCACAGCACCACATAAACCAGGAGGTGGAGGCAGGAAGATCAGAAGCTCAGCATTGTCCCCTGCTACATTCCAAGTTCAAGGCCAGCATGGCATACATGAGACTCTGTCTCAAAAAAGAAAAAGAAAGAAAGAAACGAATTCAGGATCACAACCTGTGATCACTTTTCTCTGTTCATTGTAGGTGGAGGCTCCAACCCCCTCCAGCACCTGGAGAAGAGTGCAGTACTCCAAGAGGCAAGTTCCACCACACCTGTCTTGCTGTCAGGATACTAGCACATACAGAGGGCTGGTTCTTCATTATATTTGCTAAGTATCAGTCAGTAGTGCAGCTCAGACAAAGACTGCACATGTGGTTAGTAAGTGAGTTAAGACAAACTCGGGGCTGGAGGGATGGCTCAGTGGTTAAGAACTCTGGCTGCTCTTCCAGAGGACCTAGGTTCAATTCTCAGCACCCATGTGGCAGCTCACAACTGTTTGTAACTCCAGTTCCAAGGCTTCTGACACTCTCATACAGACATCCCTGCAGGCAAAACCCCAATGAACATAAAATAAAAATAAATTTTAAAAAAGGAAAGAAAAATAAACTCTTCCCATCTGAGAATACATTTATCCACACTAAAGAATTGTTAGCATAGACCCTGTGGTTCTTCAGGCCCTTCATGAACACAGGGTTGCCTACGGAGAGAAGTGGAGTGGGCTGGAGGTAACAGTAGCTTTTTCACAGGCTCGGGTCTTTAATGAAACGCCTATCAACCCTCGGAAATGTGCCCACATCCTCACCAAAATCCTTTACCTCATAAACCAGGTAACAATATAAGGGTGGCAGGGAATGGCCCCTGTGTGTGTGTGAGTGTGTGAATGCACTCTTAAGCTTTTGACAACTCTGTGATTGGAGCCAACAGTCCAGCCCTGGATCCTCTGAGTTTCTAGTGTTCATTTGATGCCTGGAGTCCTTTCCAGGCTCTGACAGTCTACCCTGGCTGATCTCCTGTCCAAGACTGAGGCTTCTTTTATGATTACCACAGGGGGAGCACCTGGGGACCACAGAAGCAACTGAAGCTTTCTTTGCCATGACTAAGCTCTTTCAGTCCAATGATGTAAGTACACCAACCCCTGCTTTTCTGGAGATGTGACACCAGTGACAGTGTGGTGGGAGGACTACCCACAATATGAACTGCTTTCCATAGATGGCAGGCTTCTCCTGGCTCTGACCCTCTCTCACTGAGCAGGATTGATAGGGCTTTCTCTAATCTTTTCAGCCCACACTCCGCCGTATGTGCTACTTGACCATCAAGGAGATGTCTTGCATTGCAGAGGACGTCATCATCGTTACCAGCAGGCAAGTCTTGGGCAGGCATGACTCCTCTGATGGGCTACATTGACAGAGGCAATGTGTGCAGCAAAGGGACTTTGGGCATATGGCCAGTGCCCTTTTCTCCCAGACGTACCTCATGCCAGCTTCTGGAGTGTTCTGCTTCCTTCTCACTTCTATGGGCCTGTTTTCCTTCCTTCCTCTTAGACAACACAGCCAGAATGGAACTTTCAGAGTTTTCAGTAGTGCTAAGGAAAAGAAAAACAGAGTGTAAGGAGCTTATGAAGAAGTCTGTTTGCTAAGTACTGGTGTCTGCATTATTAGGCTGGGTAATTTAGGGATAGATGTCACTAATATAATTGCCCTTGAGAACTGAGAGTCAGAGCTAGACATGAGTATGCACACCAGCACTTGGCAGAAACAGGAAGATTGCTGTTAGTTTGAATCCTCTAGGCTACATAGCAGGATGTCTCAAAAAAACCAAACCAAAACAAAGAACAGAATTCAACAACAAAACCCCTGAGGCCCAGTTTTTTTGTTTCTTCTTGACACTGCAGTGCTCAGGGGTCCATACAGCCATATTCAGGTGCATTGTGATGGTATTTACTGGGGCTGGAGAGATGACTCGGGTTAAGAGCACTGGCTGCCTATCCAGAGGATCTGAGTTTGGTTCCTAGCACCTACATCAGGAGGCTTCTGTAACTTCAGCTTCAGAGGAATCTGACGTGTTTGAAGCACCTGCACTCATTCACATGCAGACACAGACACCTATGCACTACTAAAACTAATACAAATAAATCATAATTTTTTTTTTTTTTTTTAGAATGATGATACTGAATGTATATCAGTCCATGTGTGATTCTGGGATTATAGTAGCAAAAAGGAAAGCCATGGTGTTGTGGGCCAAAGCTGTTCCTGGGAAGACACACACCCACATCTATTTATCTAGGTAGAGAACCACAAGAGACCAGAGTACAGGTGCCACCAGAGTCCAGTTTGGTGAACCAATGAGTTCTTTTGGGGTTGCTCACACAGCCCCAAATTACAACCAGTAATGTGGGTGAGGGGTTACTAACAAGAGCAGAACCAACTCAGAGAGAGCTCTATCATCAAAGCCCACCCCAGCATAGGTGGTGACTCTCAAAGCTAGGAACGTAGAGCATACTGCACAGCCTGTAGGCAGTTGAGTTGGTTGGAGAGTGTCTCTTCTATGTGCCTCAGTTAGTCTAAATCTCTTCTAGGCAGTTTGGCCGGTTTCTGCTTCTTCCAGGTAGGTGTTCTGCTCTTAGTCTTCTATGCCACTGGTCTCCTGCTCTGAGGGAAGCTCAGTTTTTCTTGCTTACTATAGCAGGGTGGGTCTAGTGAATCCATTCAGTTTCAGGAACTTCCTAAAGCTATTTTTCAGTTGTTTACTTACCTGCTTAAGGATAGAATGTTTCAATCTTAAAGGAAATTTATGGAAAACATAGCCTCTGTAGCCTCAGGATTTATAAGCGAACAGCCAGGCAGCAGGGCTCTAACAGCAAAACAGTACACTAGCTTGACTTGGATCCAGAAAAGGCTTTCAATGTACTGGATTCTGAAGGAGTAAAATCCAGGTTGAACAAGCACATGTAAAAAGGCCTGAGAGAAGATGGCAGCTCACTGAGAAGTTACTCACTTTTACGCTTTAGGAAGCTCATGGTGATCCTACTGCCTGTACTAACGGAGTACTAGGATTACAAGTGTGTGTCACCTTGCCCAGCTCTGTTTTGAGTTCCCTAAATCTGGAGCTACTGTTTGGGTTAGAGCTTGGCCTGAAAGGGTGAGAACAGAAGGCAACAGTAGTTAGGAGGCTGGTGTGGTAAATCCAGGCAAGGGTGGTATAGACTAGATGACCTGGGTTCCCACATGTCAACATTGCCTCCTTTTCCTGGCAGCCTGACAAAAGACATGACTGGGAAAGAAGATAATTACCGTGGCCCCGCTGTACGAGCCCTCTGCCAGATCACTGACGTGAGTTCCTCCACCCTCTACCTGCTTCCCAGGCTCTCAAGTGAGGCCTTGTCCCAAGCATTCTCTTGGTTGGCTGCAGCTCTCTGAGTCAGGTGGAGGAGTGGGGTGGGAGTGTCTCATAGGAACTTCTGGAAGGGTTTGCTTTGCTTCTACATCTGAGCTTGCCTTCTCCCACCACAGAGCACAATGCTGCAGGCTGTTGAGCGCTACATGAAACAAGCGATTGTGGACAAGGTACCCAGTGTCTCCAGCTCTGCCCTCGTGTCTTCTCTGGTATGTATCTGTGACTGGGCCTGCAGGGTGGGTTGAAGGTAGAATAATGTCTCAAAGTCTTGGTAGAGGGGAACCAGCAACTCTATGAGTCCATTGGGAAGAGCTGGGCTGAGTGGCTTTGTCTCTATCCCTTTAGATGGCAGGTTGTTGGGACTGGGATCAGGTGGGAATTCTGCCAGGTGGGGAGAATGAGGGTGGCAGCTATGCTGTCTGTCCTTGGTCTT
The DNA here is from genome assembly GCA_004025045.1 of Sigmodon hispidus. Taxonomy (NCBI): domain Eukaryota; kingdom Metazoa; phylum Chordata; class Mammalia; order Rodentia; family Cricetidae; genus Sigmodon; species Sigmodon hispidus. The sequence continues at coordinate 12,064 of PVIH01016595.1, forward strand.
GGGATCAGGACAGTGAGGAGGCTCTGTCTGCATCTGAGAGGGGACATGGGTGTGACTTTTGACCTGTTAACAAGTCCCTCTGCCCACAGCATCTGCTGAAATGCAGCTTTGATGTGGTCAAGCGCTGGGTAAATGAGGCCCAGGAGGCGGCGTCGAGTGATAACATCATGGTACAGGTGAGAAGGGTGCTGAAAACAAGCAGCTGCTTCACATAGTTGTTTTTCACCCTCCACAAGTACTGGTCCTCTGGCCAGGACAGCCTTTCATTCTTCTGTCATTGGGTGTGGGGAGATGAGGACTTGGAAGAAGCAGCTGGGGCAACCCATGAGAGTTTGGGAAAGAGTTTCTTACTGGAGCTGTTCAAATAGCCAAGTTGCTGAAAGGCAGATGAGAGTGTTTTGGAATACACAGATAAGCAGCGACATGCAGACCAGTCCTCTGGGTGTTGGAAGTGTTTGTGTCCTGTGTCCTACAGGGCCATACTCAGGTCTTGCCCCCAGCCCCTGGGGCAGCTCATTCAGTTCTGGTGTCTTGTCCCACATGGGGTGCCTGCAGGGTCATTGCCAAAAGGTGCAAATGAGAACATCATGTGTGTAGTGTGTTGAGCATTATGCTGGAGCTGGTTTTGCAGAGTGCTTGGGGAAATTGCTGCAGCCCCTCTATGTGAATGTGATTGTTCTACTTTTCTTAGAACAACAAGGGTAAAGCAGAGACCTGGCCTTATATGCTTGTTTCTTATGCTGCCTCTGTCCTGTAGTACCATGCACTGGGACTTCTGTACCATGTGCGGAAGAATGACCGTCTGGCCGTGAGTAAGATGATCAGTAAGTTCACTCGGCATGGCCTCAAGTCCCCTTTTGCCTACTGCATGATGATCCGAGTGGCCAGCAAGCAGCTGGAGGAAGAAGATGGCAGGTGAGAATGCTGGTCTCTTGCCAGGTAGATGGTGCTACCTGCATTGCCGGATTGTCCCCCACTTCTTATTGCTCTGTTCTTTTGTAGCCGTGATAGCCCACTGTTTGACTTCATCGAGAGCTGCCTGCGTAACAAGCATGAGATGGTGGTGTATGAAGCTGCCTCAGCCATTGTCAACCTTCCAGGCTGCAGTGCCAAAGAGCTGGCGCCTGCTGTGTCAGGTCTCCATATGTCCCCTTCCCTGAACCAGAGGTTATCTTCAGACAGACCATGATCTAGGTCTTTTGAGGTGGGCTGGTTTCAGTTCCATCTCGGGACTGGAGAGACAAGTGTGTGGTTTATACTAGCACTGCTAGGCTAGCTGGCTCCAAAGGAAGAGCTGCAGGTAGGGCCCAGGGCCCGAAAAGCCAATGTGCTCATGGGGGGTAGCACTGGAACCCACAGGTGAACTCACTGGCAGTGCTCTTAGAGGTGGGCAAGCCCCTGTTGTCTGACCTTCCTCTCCAGGCCTCACTTCCCTTCTGAAACATGAATAGCCCTCTTTCCTGTGGGTAGTAAAGGCGAGATCTGTACAATTTATCCAGCCCAGTATGAGACAGTAGCATGATACAGTGTGTGTTAATAAGGAGAATCAGCAGCTTTGTGTTGTTCCTGCTCTAGCCATCAAGTTGGTGCCTTGTCCACCTGCCCTATGCTGGTGTTTGGATGGGAGCAGAGAATATGCACCCAGAGCTTAAAGAGCCGAGGGGTTAGTGCAGAGCAGTGCCTGTTGACAGTTCCAGAAGGGTCTGTGTTAGATCCGAAGAATCTGCGAGAGGGATGAACACCTAACCAGCCCAGAGTGTGACAGGAGGGATGGAATGATTGAGCTCCTCTTCTAGAGTTCCCTGCAGTGGTGGTATAAACCCCATAGAAAGATGGGGTTTGAATATGGAAGGAGCAGTCTCCCTCCTTGGGGACAAAGAAATAAACAGGTGCATTCACTCACTGAATAATGTACTCCTGTGATATCCCCATATTTCCAGAATGATGAAAGACATAACGTAGAGGCTTTAAAAGATATGATATCCTGTTTTAAGAAAAATGTTGGTTCCAAACAAATGACAAGAGAATAAAGCTAAACAATAAGGAAAGGAGCTCAGATATTCCAGAATACAGTCCCATATAAGGCTGTGCTTGACACAGACTAGCTGTGAGTTTTGGGTGGCCAGGGTTGAGGAAGTGGTATGGTCCCTGATGTATACAGTAGGAGTCAGCTCTTTGGCACTGCCCCAGAGAAAAATAAATGTGGTCTTGAGAGAGGACTCAGCTACCTGGCTTGGTGCTGGGGATGTTTGATAGGGTGCTGTGAGTACGGAAGAGAGAGGTGGCTAAGTGCATGGACAGCCCTGGACTTGACCCTGCTCCTGCCGGCTAGATGCCAACAAAAGTCACTTTACTTGCTTTGCCAATGTTCCCTGGGAGTTGTAAGCATCAGGCATGTCACTCAGAGAGGACCTAGTACATGTGGGGTGCTTGGTATTTATCAACCATCGACACCTACGGGGCCCTTGCTGACAAAATTCAGGACAAGGCAGTTCTGGCCTCTGCTGAACAAAGGACCTGTGTGTAACAGGCCTGAGAGCTTGTTCCCTTTAACCCGTGCTGCTCCCCTGGGGCTCCCAGCATCCACTGCCTGGCATCGAGGGCACCCTGACACATGTGTCTGCTTCCTGCAGTGCTTCAGCTCTTCTGTAGCTCACCCAAGGCCGCTCTTCGCTATGCCGCTGTCCGCACCCTCAATAAGGTAAGAGTTGAGTGGCGAGGAGTGGGCAGGACTAGTCCAGCTGATAGTAGGTCTCTTCCCTCTGAATGGGCTGGGAGAGGAGTAGACATGGTCCCCAGAGGACTTCCTGCCAGGCCTGCCATGTAGGTGAAATGACAGAATTGGGTACTGCCCGGTGTCTCTGCCCTCCCTCTGCAGGTGGCCATGAAGCATCCATCGGCAGTGACTGCCTGTAATCTGGATCTGGAGAACCTGGTCACAGACTCAAACCGTAGCATCGCCACATTGGCCATCACCACTCTCCTTAAGACAGGGAGCGAGAGCAGCATTGACCGCCTTATGAAGCAGATTTCTTCCTTCATGTCGGAGATCTCAGATGAGTTCAAGGTATCAGCTGCCCTCCTAGCCTGCAATCCCCAAGACAAGGGAGATGTTCTGAACGTGCTGTTCACACTACTGGCTTGGGGTGTACAGGCCTGTCTTCAGGCCCTCTGCTCCTTTGAACCTGAAGATCAGTGCTTCTTAAGCCAGGAAGAAGTTTGTTTACTGATTCTTGAAGTTTTTATTTCACTCTTGAAGTGTGTTACAGAGTTTCAGGAGGGGGTCCAGCAATGTACTAGACAGATGCCTTCTGTTGGGAAAGATAACAAACCATAGCCTGAGATGCAGCAAGGAGCTAACACTCCATTAGCAGCTGCTGGGAAGGCCAGGGACAAGGACAGGAGCAGGTGAGTTCCAAGGAGACAGGCCAGCTGGGGTCAGGTGCTTTGGGGATGGTGAAGGTGATGATGTTAACACAGGCTGGGCTCTTCACTGACAGATCTATAAAGCTATCTTGTGATAGCTTTAATTGTTAAAAAAGACGTTTGGAAAGGTTGTGGTTTGGGATTTATTTTCTGTTTTTCAAATCAAGACAGGTTTCCCTTTGTAGCTCATGCTGGTCTTGAACTCAATATTCTCCTATGTTAGCTTCTTCATTGCTACTGGGATTGCTAGGGTGTATCACCCATCACCCTACCTGACTTATGCTGTCTTTTTTTTTTTTTTTTTCTTTTCTCCTAGACAGGGTCCTACTTATTCTATAGCTCAGGCTGACTTGGAACTCAATAGAACCCAAGGTAGTGTCAAACGTGGATCAGTACCTGTCTATTATCTCCCAAATGCTTGAGATTACAAATTATAGGCTCCTATGTCTGGCCTCCCCGATATCTGGTTTGTAGTATTTGTTTGTTTTGTTTGTTTTTTTTGAGATAGCATTCTCTGTGTAGTCTTTCCTGTCCTGGAACTCACTCTGTAGACCAGACTGGCCTTGAACTCACAGAGACCTGCCTGCCTCAGCCTCTGGAGCGCTGGGATTAAAGGTGTACACCACCACTGCCCAGCATAATTTTTAAACTTTTACTTTTAAATAATTCACAGGAGGTTGCAAATAAATAAGAGGAAAGGTCTGGGTATTTCCTTCAAGTCCAGTGCCTACATCTAGCATAGTCATAGTATAGTGTCAGTGAAGAAACTAGCAATGGTACAATCTAGAGCACTTACTCAGATTTTATTGGTTATGAAGTGCATATGTGATGCCTTTCAGAATTGCTCATAATTAGACTTACTATCACTAGGCAGGGCTCGTGCACTCCACTCCCAGCACCTTGTCTCTGGTTCTTGACAGTCACTAATCTATTCTTATTTTCCATGGTTAGATTATTTCAGTGTTATGTAAACAGAGTCGTGAAACGTGTCACTGGGGAGATTTCATCAGAACAGAAATGATAGAAACAATTTTTGATGTAGCAGGATAATTTCTAGCATGGGTTGTGAATATTGTGTAGAAATATACTCCTCCTGTGAGCTATATAAAGGCATATTGTGATGATGTGAGATTTTCACATGAGAATAACCTGCACAGTGGAGGGTGAGTTCGAGGGGACTTGTACCTCAGAAGACGAACAGCAAGAGGGCTGATGGAAGAGCGGAGTGAGGACTGGAGCCAGTTAACGAAAGAAAGAGGAAGGTAGGCAGAGGGAAGAAATAAGTATGCCAAGAGACCTTGAGAAGATAACAGAATGGAATATTGGATGAAAATGTGCAAGGCAGGAGGGAGGCATGCCAGGCAGGGTTTAGGGTCCCAGACTCTACTTGGGCTCCTGAGACTACCATGTTTTTCTTCACTGGGTGACCTTAGGAATGTGTGCCTCAGCATGGAATGATGTTCCTTCTGGTTTCTTGCTCTTGTGTTGAGGGTCTTGCCTAAGGAGGGACTCTGTGACATTTAGTCACCAGGATTGTTGGGGGCTGCTACTCATGTGTGTCTCTTTACCACAGGTGGTGGTTGTCCAGGCCATCAGTGCCCTGTGCCAGAAGTATCCTCGAAAACATGCTGTACTCATGAACTTCCTGTTCACCATGCTAAGGGAAGAGGTAAGAATGGATGAGACCACTGGGGCCCTGCTCGCTCTTCTGGTGTAGAGAATGGCCTGGCTGCCAAGGTCTGTTTGTGGTATCAAGCTCGGAACACCCTTGAACAGCTAGTTTCCTGGATCCTGCAGCACTTTGAACTCCTGTGCACCAGCACCAGCCACTCATAATTACAGCAGTGACTCAGCAGCCTGGCTACTAGTCCAGCCGGTGCTCCCAGGCAGGGCTTGTGCAGAAAGGAGGGGGTGTTAGCTACTATGAAGTCAAGCTTAGGAGACTGAGTGCTGTTTAGGAGCTCTTGGAAAACTGGTGCTAAAATCATAGCATTGGTTCTGGGGTTTGTTGTTCTGTTTTGTTTTGAGACAGGGTCTCTCTAGCTCTGACTGTCCTGGAACTCACTGTATAGACAAAGCTGACCTTGAATTGACAGAGATTCACCTATCTCTGCCTTCAGAGTGCTGGCATTAAAGACATGTTTCACTATGCCTGGCTGGTTTTGTTTTTGTGCTTGACATTAATTAATGTGTTTGTTTGTTTGTTTGGTTGGTTGGTTGGTTGGTTTTCCAAGACAGGGTTTCTCTGTAGCCCTGGCTGCCCTGGAACTTGCTTTGTAGACCAGGCTAGCTTTGAACTCAATGATTCTCCTGCCTTTGCCTCCCAAGTGCTGGGATTAAAGGTGTGCACTACTTCCAGGCTTGTTTTTGTTGTTGTTTGTTTTTTGTTTTTGTCTTAACAAAACGATCTAATTTTATAGGATCAGAAACAAATGTGCATTAGGAGCTGGAGAGACAGCTCAGTAACTAAGAGCACTAGCTTTTCCAGAGAACCTGGGTTCAGTTCCTAGCACCCACATGGTGATTCACAACTATCTGTAACTCCAGTTCCAGGAGATCTGATGCCCTCTTCTGACCACCACTGGCACCAAGCATGCATGTGATGCACAGATGCACTTGCAGGCAAAACCCATACATAATGTTTTAAATAACAAACATACAAAAAGTGGAACAGATTTGGCCCACAGATGTCCAAGTGCAGTGCAGTGCCTGTGAAGACCAGAAGAGGGTGTTAAATCCACTGGAGCTGGAGTTACTGTTAGCTGTGAGCTGCCTGATGGGGGTGCTGGGAATTGAACTCCAGTCCTTGGGAAGAGTAGCATCAGCATCTTAACCACTAAGCCATCTCTCCAGGATCCTTCCCCAGTTAGATTTACTCATTTTATTTTATGTGTGAGTATTTTGCCTGCTTGTATGTATGTATGCCATGTGTATGCTTGGTGTCCTCAGAGGTCAGAAAGGGGCATGGGATCCCCTGGAATTGTAGTTGTGGATAGTTGAGTCAGCATGTGGGTGCTGGGAACCAAACCTGGGTCCTCTGTAGGAACAAGTGCTCTGTACTGCTGAGCCTCTGCAGCCCCAGCTCTTTAGTCTTTAGCTAAGGCTGTATATTAAACCACTTCTAGCCTCTCACCCACAGTTCTCTGCTGCTGAATCCAACTGCTCTAGTTACTTACGGGAAATCATGAAGTGCTGTTTTTCTGCCTCACTTATTCTGCTTATAAATGTCCTTGGGTTCCATATATATTATAGTATGTATTTTCTTCTTTTTCAATGTTGAAAACATTCTTTTAAAGTAGACTACATGTTGTTTACCCATTCATCCCCCTGTGAACATTCATGCAGGCTGTTTCTGTGTTGTCACTATGGTGACAGATGCTTCTGAGATCATGAATGTAGAGAGTTCTGTTGCTGATACCCCAAAATGGACTTATTGGATTAGATGATAATTCTGTACTTGATACTGTGGGGAACCACCATATCGATTGCCACGTGGGGTGTGCCACCATGTTGTTTTCCAAAATGGGGTGTGTCACCCATTCTGCCTTTTTTTATGTCTCTGTGTCTGTGTGCAGAATGATCTATAGTCAAGCTTTCAGTTTCAAGTGAGGAAGTCTGTGAGATATATAGAAAGTAGGAGTATGGGAAGAAGACAGCAAACTGCAGGTAGACAGTAGAACATAAGGTCATATACATCCTTCTGCAGGAGGGGCTGGGAAGCCACGGGAAGAAGGAGTCACCTGAGGCCCTTGTTAACAGAGGGTTCCGTGTAGACTGTCTCCTGCTAAATGAATCTTCCAGCTAGCCATTCCTACTACAGGAGTCTTTGGCTTTTGGAAAGGTGCCTGGGAATGAACTGCTTAGCTTTCTTCAGAGATACAGTGTTTTTACTTAACTAATTTACTCTCCTGTTCTCAATGGTACTGTTTTCACTCTTGGACTGTATTGCTAGGGCAGGTGACAGTCATCCCTGGACAAGGGTTTTTGAAGACAAAAACATGCTTGGATCTGAGGCCAGGGTCAGGGTCGGGAGCAGCACTTCCCCCCCAGGGCCAGCTTCACTAGGAGCTCTAAAAGCACATGGCAGTTCACTAATATAATGTGTATTTCTCTCAGCAAGAGAATCGGGGTCCAAAATGTCCCCATTAAACTTTCTGTTAGACTTAGAGACCTTCATAGCTTCCAGGCCAAGCCTTTGTCCTAGCCAACAAAGGGGCAGAAGTCTAGGATCCTGCTTCCAGCTGTGGAGCAATATCTCTGGGCTTGGCTAGACTCTGGGTCCTTGCTGGTCTTCAGAGGATGTGAGCTGTTTGCTTAGCGAGCCATTTGTCTTGGCAGGGTGGTTTTGAATATAAGCGTGCTATTGTGGACTGCATCATCAGCATCATTGAGGAGAACTCAGAGAGCAAGGAGACAGGACTGTCACACCTGTGCGAGTTCATTGAGGACTGCGAGTTCACTGTGCTGGCTACCCGGATCCTGCATCTGTTAGGCCAGGAGGGGCCCAAGACCAACAACCCCTCCAAGTACATTCGCTTTATCTATAACCGTGTGGTCTTAGAGCATGAAGAGGTTCGGGCAGGTAGGTCCATGCCGGGATGTTCCTTTGCTCCTAGGTGAATTTGCTAGTAAAGGGACCTAAGTTCCCAGGGGACATGGCCTCATGAGCTGTTTTTTATATTGTCAGAAGGACTTTAGATGTCATCTGGATAAGTGACTTTCTACAATTTAATTTTTTAAAGCTTCACTGTATATTAGTACTTAGAGTGTTTTACCTTTTTTTTTTTTTTTTTTAAACAGCTTGGCATGACACACGCCATAAAAATGACTTTTTGTATAAGGCAATCCAGCAGTTTACCATCTTATTCTTAATTTTATCTTATTTTCCATTTTCTTCTGTGCTGCTCTTAGGAAGATTTTCTCCTTTTGGTAGTTGATATTCACTAAGTAATGGTTTATTTTCTCATGTTTTATTCTCAGGTCTAGCTACAAATGAAGCTGTTCTGAGCTGAATAGCCTGACAGTGTTGATAGCGTCTGTGGCCTTAATCATTTGAGAATAGCTGTAGAGCCCTAGAACAGGAGCCCCTGGTCTATCTCCCCACTCCCTCCAGTGACTGAAGAGGAAGTTTAGGCTGGGTAGCAGTGGGATCCACTAGGGTTGCACAAGAGTTGCTCCATGACTGTGTTGGTGATCCCACCCACTAGGTCTCCTGCATGAAATCTACCCCGAGCACTAATGGGCACCCTCAGCTCTCTGGCAGGTGGGCCTGAGGGGCTGTTGGTGACTCATAATTATCTTGGTCTCCGAACTAGGTGCAGTGAGTGCTCTGGCCAAGTTTGGAGCCCAGAATGAAGAGATGTTGCCTAGTATCTTGGTGTTGCTGAAAAGGTGAGTCTAGCACAGGAGCCAGAGTTCATTCGGGTCCAGTCCACTGCTTAACAGTGTTCACTCGGGTCCAGTCCACCTTTTTTTAATTTCTTTTTCTTTTTTTTCTTTCTTTTTCATCAAGTAGGGTTTCTCTGTGCAGCCCTGGTTGTCTTGGAACTTGCCATGTAGATCAGGCTGTCCTCAAACTCACTGAGGTCCACCTGCCTCTGCCTCCCAAGTGCTGGAATTAAAGGTGTGTGCCACCGTGTCCAGCAAAGATTTAACTATTTTTATCTTATTAGTGTGGAGTCTGTGGCTGCATGTATATTTATGCACTGTATGTGTGGTATCTAGCACCTGCAGAGTCCAGAAGAGGGTATTAGCCTGTCTCCTGTGAACTTATGGCTCCTCTGGGTATTGTGTCTCCCTTGGTTTGTCTTGTTTGCTGGGTGAGAGCTTCAGTGGGGGCTGGGGACTGCCAGGCTGACCAGTCCCTGTGTGACACTGGCATTTAAGAGCCTCCACTTTTGGCAGCTGAGCTTTAAGAGTCTTCATCACCCTGCCTGCCACTCATCCTCTCACTCCAGCCCTGCAGGGTCCCTTTGACAGTAGTACCTTGTGTCCCGGCCACAGGTGTGTGATGGATGATGACAATGAAGTGAGAGACAGAGCTACCTTCTATCTGAATGTTCTGGAGCAGAAGCAAAAGGCCCTCAATGCAGGTTATATACTAAATGGTAAGTCTGCTCGCCTGTCCCCTCTTGGAGTTTTGTGACCCTTCCTGTGGCCTTAGCGCAGGTGTGCCATCCCCAGGCAAGACATCCAAGACCATACATGCTCTTCTGGACTTGTATAGCAACCTCTTGGATAGATATGACCTCAGAAGCCTCAGGATCATATGGCTTGAACCCATGTCAGTGGAAATAGCCAAGTAAATTAAAGTATTCTTTGTGTGTGTGTTCTTCGGGCTTGAACTCAGGACCTTAACACATGCTTGGCAATTCTCCACATTGTCTTGCATCCTCAGTTCAAAACTTTTGTTGTTTTGAGATAATGTCTTATTATATAGCTTAGGTTGGCCTGGAATTATGACTTTCCTCTTATTTTAATGTCCAGAGTACAAGACACTCAATAAAACCTTTAAGCCTGGTGATGGTTTATGCCTTCACCCCAGCACTCCAAGGAGGCCAAGGCTGGAGGATAGGGAGTTCCAAGTCAGCTCCGGCTAAATAGTGAAATGACATTTTAAACAAAACTAAACAGTACATAAAATGGAAACTTGTATTGTCTTAGTAATTTTTTAGTCATTTTCTGTTTTCCTACCTGCCAACCCTCTGGAAAGGAGGATGAAGAGGAAGGTTCAGAGGCTCCGTGATTTTCTCAGTCTTACCACATCTGGCATTCATAGTGGAGGATCTAGGCCTCTGTCCTCCCTAGGTGTGACACGCCTGTATGCTGTGACTGCCAGCACAATGACCTCTCCACTGGCCTTAGGTCTGACCGTGTCTATCCCTGGTCTGGAGAGAGCCCTGCAGCAGTATACACTAGAACCATCAGAAAAGCCATTTGACCTCAAGTCTGTACCTCTGGCCACCACCCCTATGGCAGAGCAGAGACCAGGTAAGGGCTCACCCATCCCCAAGGCCTTGTGTCTCCTTTGGCTGCAGAGTGGACATCTCTTCAAGGTGGGCATCCTTGCCACCTCTGGCTTCAGGCAATGGGGCCAGCTGTGCTGACACACTTGCTCTTTTCCTTACATGCTTCTCTCTTAGGAGAGTTGACATTTATAATGTCTGAGTGATAACACGGGGTCAGCAGCACCATGCTGCCTCCGACCAGAGCTGTGTGTCACTTGCTGTGCTTCCTCTTGCAGAAAGCACTGCCACCGCAACAGTCAAACAGCCAGAGAAAGTAGCAGCCACTCGGCAGGAGATCTTCCAGGGTGAGTAATGGTCAATGTGGTGGAAGTTCTGAGCCTGCCAGTTACTGATCACATGGGACCTGGTCTTCACCTCTGTTTGAGATTAAGAACTTCAGAGGATGTGTGTGCCTTAGTGTGTTTGGGACCCTGCATTTCAGCCCATCCCCAAGAATTTTTTAAAGAGAACAGAACTTCTTTGGTTCTTGTGAGTGCTGGTGAGTGAGAGTACTGGGGCTTCTTTCATATTTGAGTGCTCATGGCCTGGCTTCCAGGATGACTGATGGACTGTAGCTAGAGTTCAGAGGCCCTGGTGCTGTTTTGATTCTTTATGTATTCAGGCCATGCCACCATATAAAGTTTGTCTGTTGTTAACACACTTGTTTTGAAACTGAGAGACGACAGTCTGAGACACAGTAGTCAAGGAACTTGAGCTCTGCCCACCTCCAAACCTCTTGTCAGGTTTCTGTTCCTTATTGCTGCAGTAACAGTTCCTCAGGCCTTGTCATGCACAGAGCTGACCAGTGACTACCAGGGAGAAATCTTGCCTTATAGAAGGGAAGAAAGAAAGCAGGGTTTGAAGCTGTTAGAGGTGGACATCTTTGCAGACACCTGGCAAGTGCTTCTTTACTTGCTCTCAGCTTATGAGGAATATCAGAATTAGCCTGGTAGAGTCCTGGTGACCCTAGGCTAGGACCTGGCCATGGTACATAGTGAGGAGTTTTACCTGCAGGCAATACTAAAGTTTTTTGAAGAAAATGTTTTATTTATCTATTTATTTATTGGTGTTGGGATTGAACCTAGGGTCTCAAGCATGCTGGGTATATGTGCTCTAACACTGAACTATAGCCCCTGTGAACTTTGTTATGTTGAGACATCTGAATGAGGTACACAGACTAGCCTTGTATTCACTCTGTCCAGCAGGTAGGCCTCCTGCTTGGGCCTCCTAAGTAATGGGGATTACAAGCCTGTGCTACCATGTCTGGTGTTTCTGCAACATTCTGATGTAGCTCTTCACTGGGCATAATAGCACTCACTTGTGATCTTAAGACTCAGCAAGCTGAGGCAGAGGGATCACAGAGTGGAAGCTAGCTTGGGCTACAGAGTTAGACCTTCCAAAGAAGTAGCTCATCATTGGCCATATGTCTTAACTGGCCAATGCATAGGGTGGTTTTATCCTTCACCCAGATTTGTAAAAATAACAGTACATACCTCATCCTTATAGTCTTTTCCTAATCTCCGCCATGCTCTATGGTGATATATATTTAATACAGTTAATCTGGAATATCAGTCAACCACAGAGCCAAGCCAGGTCATGGAGGGGTGACCCATGACCCTGCAGTTTAGTGCACATGCTGTTCTTACAGAGGGCCTAAGGTCAGTTTCCAACACCTATGTCAGGTGGCTAATTGCTGTTCCTTCCAATCTCAGAGAGAGAGAGAATATGAATCATTGATGAACTAAAGGTAAGGGCCTTCAGATGGATTAGCCTAGGACATTGGGGTCTCACGCTTGGTGAATTACTTCAGAGGTCTTGCATAAGACAAGCATCTTCCTGGAGAGTTCTACAACTAGACAAAGCTAAGAAATGTGTGAGTGTGCAGAAGAAATGAGCAGCCAGTGGGGCAGGTACATGTCCTCACTTTTAGGGAGGGTATGAGGTCTGGGTGTTCAACACAGACTGGTGTGTAGATCTGGAAACCAAGTAAATGTGGCCTGTGGATTTCAGAGCAGTTAGCAGCGGTGCCTGAGTTCCAGGGGCTAGGGCCCCTCTTCAAGTCCTCACCTGAGCCAGTGGCCCTCACTGAGTCAGAGACTGAGTATGTCATCCGCTGCACCAAACACACCTTTTCTGACCACTTAGTGTTTCAGGTAAGTTCGATGGCCTGAGACCCAGCTGTACCCGGGAGCAGTCCCATGTCTTATGGGTCTAGGGCTTACCATTGAGTTGTTTAGGGGCACAGCTTGATAACCATACCTGTCACCAGCAGGTGTGTCTTATCTCTGAGAAGTCTAGGACTTCTCTAGCCTTGAATGTCATCCAGCAGAGTGTTGGGATTTGGGGGGTTGGGGGTATGCTCTGCCTCTTTCCATATAGTAACATCTGAGCCCTGTTCCTCCTTACCAGTTTGACTGTACAAACACCCTCAATGACCAGACCCTGGAGAATGTCACAGTGCAGATGGAGCCTACTGAGGCATATGAAGTGCTCTTATATGTGCCAGCCCGGAGCTTGCCCTACAACCAACCTGGGACCTGCTACACATTAGTAGCTCTGCCCAAGGAAGACCCTACAGCTGGTGAGCTCTTTGTAGATACCGCCCAGGCTTCTGGGGAGTCCATGTATCGAGGATGGCACAGAAACTCCTTGATTCAGACATGAGAATTGCTCAGACCTACGTTCTTTTCATATATTATCTTATTCATTCTCATAGCTACTCTTTGTGGATAAGTAGTACCTATTCTTGCCCATAGACAGGAAACTGAGGCTTCACTTACGTGGGTTGTATCAGAATCAAAGCCTCTTTGGTCCTTAGACGAGTTAGTGCTCTTTCATCATTGCACAGTATCTCTCAAAGACAGGCACAGACAACCAAACATGTCAGACTCAGTTTTCATTGATATAACCAGTTTCTTCTACCATGGACAGTAGCCTGCAGCCTCTGTTTCTTTGATCTTTTCTTTGGATCTGTGATTTGGCATTACTGTCCTATGAGATATCCAGTCCAGTATGCTGGGGTGATAGCATATTAGCTGTTACTAATGCTGCCTGATGGGCAGAACATGTTCATTTGACTATGAAGGAGCTTGTCTTCAGCCTGTCTTCCCCACAGTGGCATGCACATTCAGCTGTGTGATGAAGTTCACCGTTAAGGACTGTGACCCCAACACTGGAGAGGTTGATGAAGAAGGCTATGAGGATGAATATGTGGTAAGTGTCAGGGACTGAATAGTGTCAGGGACTGAAGACATGGCTCAGTAGTTAAAAGCATGGGTACTGGTGCTTTCTCAAAGGACCCAGGTTTAATTCCTGGTATCCACATAATAAATAACAACTGTCTATAACTTTAGTTTTAGGGATCTGATTCCCTCTTCTGGTCTCTGCAAGCACTGTATGACTGTGGTCCACAAACATATATATATACACACACATATATATATACATACACACACCTGTGTACAGATTTTTTTTTAGAATAAATTCCTAATTGGCTCAAAAGGGAAAGCACTAAGACTTTAATTGCTATAGTCAAATTACTGTCTAGATAAATTGGGCCCCTTTGCTCTGTTGGACCAGAGTCCTGTAGTCACTAGAATACGTCTGACGTTTACCCTTGTGTATTATAGCAACTGTAGTAGAGACTCTGGGGAGCTATAGCCGAGGCACTCCTTCCCTGTAGTGGCTGTATGTCCTGTAAACATCTACAAAGACAGATTCTATGAAGATCTGTTGGAAGAATGAACAAAGGATCCTTCGTATGGACACAGTCCAAGTTGGCTGAATGGACTATTCATTGTCAAATTCACAGCTGAGATTACAACAGGGTTTAACCTATGCTGGGCCCAGTGGGCACAGCTGAAGGGTGCCGCTAGAGTACCTTGGGATGGGCCCCAACATAACTTGTTCTGTGTCCTGAAGCTAAGTCCCCACACTGGCAGATATCTGCTAGGTGAGCTGAGAGGAAGGAAGGGGTAAGTCTCTCCCTGAAGTCTAACTTCATTCTCATTTCTCAGCTGGAGGATCTAGAAGTTACTGTGGCTGATCACATCCAGAAAGTTATGAAAGTGAACTTTGAAGCAGCCTGGGATGAGGTTGGGGATGAGTTTGAGAAGGAGGAAACATTCACGTTGTCTACCATCAAGACACTTGAAGGTAAAATGCTGGTCACACCATCTCTGATGTGGCTGCATCTTAGAGCCCTCAGCTATCCTGCAGCTGTCCTGTGCCTCTCCTCTTCCCACCAAGAATCCAGGCCATCCCTAGAGCACATATGCTGAGTGGGGGTGGCCTAGAGACTTGGACTGGGCTGTGGCTCAGTGGGAAAGCGATACTTAGTATGTATGAGGCCCAGGATTTAACTAAGACCCAACAAAATAAACACACAAACACACACATACCCTTGACTTAATAGTGCTGGGGTTTCTTTCTACAGAGGCTGTGGGCAATATTGTGAAGTTCTTAGGAATGCATCCTTGTGAGAGGTCAGACAAAGTGCCAGAAAACAAGAACACTCATACATTGCTGCTAGCTGGTAAGAAACATCTGTGTGCTTTAGTAGTCCTGGCAGGGGCTTGTCCTTTGTCCTGTGAGACAGCCTGCAGTGGGTGCGGCATGATGGCTCAGCATTTCTCCCTGGCTGCTGGTCTAAAAGCAGCTGCCTCTCTGAAAGCCACTGGTACTTGATCCCACATTAGGGACCCAAATGCCATCTCCCCAGGTCCAGTGCAGTCCTAGTGTAAGTTTTTGCATTTTAAATCAAGTGTCTTCCATTCATATTTCTTTTTCAGTGAGTTGTCTCATATTCCTTTGTCTAATTATCAACTTAATTGGTTGTTTTAGGTTTTGTTTTTTCTAAGAAGAATGGGTTTGGGACCTGGCCTGGTAATTTCAGCATTTGAGAGGTAGAGACAGGAACCATTTTTTCTAAACTTAAAACCAAGGGCTCAAACATCTAAGCAAAGCAAAAGAATGGCTATTCAAGCATTTTGTCTCAGAAATTTTCAAACACATACAAAAATTAAATAGTACATATAATGAACACTGTCTTCCCACACTCAGAGCTCCTGTGCCCATTCTTCCCTAGAGTATTTTCATGCAAATTATTTGTATAATTCATATGTAAATACTTGATCTCCCCTGTTTAACTCAAAAGGGACCATAGGTTGTTTTACCTGAGACAGTTGTGGAAATGGAACTGAGAATTGAGGGACTGAGGCAGATTGTTGATGCAAAGTCTTATGTAGCCTGAGATTCCTTGAACTTGTAAGTAATCCTCATGCCTGAGCCTTCAGTGAGCCACAACACCTGTTTTTCCCCATCCAGTGCTGATAATCAGACCCAGGGCCTCTTGCTTGCTAGGCAAGGCAATCGTTTTACCATGGAGACACACCCAACTTTGGTTCTTTTGTGGGGGTGGGAGGGGCATGAGGTGAATGTGTACAAACAGAACTGGGAAAATGTTCTACTTCAGTGCATTCTCACAGCTCACCCCTCTGGCCTTGATGAGGCAACTCAGTCCCCTGGGTCTGACAAACACCTGCTTTGTGGTTTTTCTTAGGCCTCAACACACTCAGATTCAGCCACCATGTGTGAGCCTCTAATGGGAGATTTAAGCCTTTCATATCTGTGCACTCACTTGAACCTGGCACGAGCCTGAAATAGTCAACATTCTTTGGCCATACTTTGTTGTTAATCGTTCCAGAGTTCAGAGAAGCAGTGAGATTTGCCAGGCCTCCCAGCTGTGCCTCAGCATAGGAGCTGCCTTAATCAATTGCTACATGTGTCACCCTTCATGTGATCTGCACAGCCCCTTCAGCTTCACAAAACTGCATCCTCTCTCTTCTTCCAGGTGTGTTTCGGGGAGGTCATGACATCCTTGTGCGATCCCGACTTCTGCTTTTGGACACAGTGACCATGCAGGTGACAGCCAGAAGCTCAGAAGAGCTGCCAGTAGATATCATCTTGGCATCAGTGGGCTAAAGTGCAGCCTGAGTAGGCCCTGCTCCTACCTTTTTCCAACACTATGTTGAAGTAGCTTTTCTCCCCTGTGAAGCCAGTGGAAACCCTTCCTCATACTTCTGTATTCAGAAATAATCACAAATCAATAGTTTTTTTTTTTTTTTTTTTTAGTGCTAGGGTAGATTTTTTTTTTTTACCCTGCCTGCAAGGAGACATCAGAAATGAATAAATTGTTCAGACTTTCTTGAATATTTATCCCCAAAGAAACTGTCTTTTTCCTCTACGTCAGCATGTATTCTTTATAACTGCAGGCTTGTGCTCAGAGCCTCCACCTCTCCTTGAGGCCTTCCCTCATCAAGTGGAGCACACAGGTACCCTCTGGGGGCTGTGTCAGTGCCAACCTTAGGATGAGGATGAAGGCTAGCTGAGTAGCAACAGCAAGCAAGTCTGATGAGCCACTCATCTTCAGGCATTTATAGATGGATGGGTCTCCAAAGGGCTGGGGTTATTCACTAGGGTGTCTGTGACCTGATGAGCTCTGGATTGGGGGCCATCCAGAGTGTCTGCTTTGGGCCAGTCTCTGAGTGGGAAGAACAGTCTTTGCATTCTCTTTTGGCTGGAGTAAGAAATCCTAGGTTATGCCCCAAGGGTCGTAGGCTTTGAACTCAAATCAGGTGATTTTAAACCATTGGAAACAACAGTAGAATTTTTTAAGAAGTGGGCCTCTGGGGGCTACTGAGATGGCTCAACAGGGAAAAGCACTCCCCAAGACTGCCTAAACCACTTCTCAAACATTGTCCTCTAACTTCACAGGCACCTTGTATGTGGTATGCCCATGCACAGATACATGTGCATGTTAGAACATTGGCCTGGCCTTTAAGCCGAATCCCATAACATGAAAAGATCAGGCTACACCTGAGCATACTTAAGATGCTGTGGCCTAACAGTAACTCATGATTTATGGTTTTGGCTCCTCAGTGTGCTTGGTCATGCCTACTGTGTTGAACTAAATCATTTGTTGTGACATTTCCTGTCACCCTTAAAGGTTGCCTTTGTTTGGGGGAATTGTTCACCGAGGTTCTCTGAAGACATCCCTCTGTCCCCACCCTCTTCCATTCTTCTCCCAGGGACACTTTGCAGCAGCTGCTCTTAGCTGGCCTCTCTCTCTCCCACTTCCCTCCCTCCCTTCTTCCTTCCTTCCAGCCCTTAATGGAAGGCCTCCTTCCCTTTAAGGCCCCATCCTCTTTAGACCTCCATTATTGTATTTTGCCAAATACCCTCCCCTCTCACCCCTAGGCCTGATCATACCTAATAAACAAGGGAATTGTGTGTCAGCCTCCTTTTGTGAAGACAACTGCAGTTCTTGTTTTATTTAAAAGTACACACACTCCACACAGTAAACAAATGCTGAAAGGGAACAAAGTGGGATTTTCTGATCCTTAAGGGTTCTATGTGGAGAGCTAGAAAGTCTAATTTTGGTCACCATTCACTTTTGAGGGTGACTTGAATGGCTTGGAAGGCAAGACTGGGAAGCAGACAGGTCTCCTGGTTTCGGAGGGAGGGAATCTGGGGTCTCCTTGAGTGTTTGTCTCAGGCGTGTGTGTGTGTGTGTGTGTGTGTGTGTGTGTGTGTGTGTGTGTGTGTGTGTGTGTTGTTTTGCTTATGAGAGGGCATCAATGGAACGTGGAGCCTAGCAAGTGCCAAGGGTCAGTTTATCATAGAGCCGCACCCCCACCAGTGGGGAGGAAACCCCGATAGCGCCGACGTCACTGAGGGGGCGGGGCTCGGCCAACGTAGGGGGCGGGGCCATAGGAGGGCGCGCAACTCCCTGAAGTTTCTCTGACCCGCTTGCGGTGAGGAGGTGCGGGCGCGCAGGTGACAGCCCTTCCAAGGGGACACCGGGTCGGAGTGAGGAGGACAGGGCCTCGCAGAGGGGACGCGAGTGGGCGGACGGGCGGGCGGGTGGAGGACGGCCTGGCTGCTGAGGGGACGCTGCGCCCATCCAGGTTTTCGGGCGGGCCTCGGCGGAGCAGGCCCCTCTCCTGCAGCAGAATGGTGTAGGGGTCTCTGCGGCTGGCTAGCGTTGCTGGTGAGGAAGCAGAGAGCTTGGCGCCTTTCTTTGCTAAATCTTTAATCCATGGAAATAAGCCGGGGAGGGAGGGAGGGAACGGCTTTCTCGCCTAAGACCTGAAGCCTGGCCGTTGGTCTGTGGATCCTGAAGTGCCCGCGACAGGCTGACCCTGTCCTAATAGACCGGTGAAAAACGTGGCATCGAGGATACTGTGATAATGGCGGAGTAGGACATTGTGGCCTAGAGACTAAAGCCTTTCGTTTTGTGACTTTATAGATTGAGAGACAGTGCTGAAGAATGTGCGGGCGAACATCCTGTCACCTGCCTAGAGATGTTCTCACAAGGGCCTGTGCCTATCATGACCGTCAGGGCCAGCGTCGGCTCCCGCAGTGGAGGGACCCTGATAAGTACTGCCCCTCATACAACAAGAGCCCCCAGTCCAACAGCCCAGTGCTTCTTTCCCGACTGCACTTTGAGAAGGTAAGGATTGTATCAGAACCATACTAGCTTCTAGCCCAGCATTGGAATGGTCCTCTAACTCCAATTCCCTTGATGTCTACCTGGGATGACCTTGAAAGCTGCCTTAATAGATAGACTCAGGCCCTAATTGAAAATCACTCTGGGCCCGAGTAAGGAGTAAATCAATATTCTTTAGGCTCAAACTAAAGAATAGGCTCAAACATATAAATTGTGCATGTTTTGATGCATGCACAATTGAACCACATATATGAATACATCTAAAAATTCTTTTGAGACAGAATCTTACTATATGTGTATCCTTGTCCTGGAACTCAACTATATAAGCCAGGCTGGCTTCAAACTTAGAACAAACCTCTTGCCTCTGTCTCCAGAATTCTGTATTACACGTAGGTATCACTCTACCCAGCTTGGATCTCTTATTATTATTATTAGATAGCAGACTTAAAATATTACTGATTTATCAGTGTCATTTGAGTGTCTTTAAAAAACAAACAATAACAAAAATTCTACCCAGGAGTGGTGGTGACACACACTTTTAATCCCAGCACTAAGCAGACCCAGGCAGGCAGATCTGAGTTGGATGCCAGCATGGTCTACACAGTGAGTTCCAGGTCAGTCAAGGCTGCATAGTGAAACTGTCTCCAAAAAAAAAAAAAAAAAAAAAAAAAAAAAAAAAAAAAAAAAAAAAAAAAAAAAAAAAAAAAAAAAAAAAAAAAAAAAAAAAAAAAAAAAAAAAAAAAAAAAAAAAAAAAAAAAAAAAAAAAAAAAAAAAAAAAAAAAAAAAAAAAAAAAAAAAAAAAAAAAAAAAAAAACAAAAAAAAAAAAGTGATTTGGGAGTCTGTAAAAGAGTTCATCAGCCTGAAGCCTGCGGTAGATTGAGAGAACCAGCTCCTGTAAGTTGTCCTCAGAGCTCCACTCCCACACTGTGGTAGAGTGGACACACAACATAAATATATATAAAGAAAAGAAAATTAATGTGATTGAGGCTGGTAAAGTTGCTCAGTAATATAAAGCATATTTCATATTCTCAGAGCCTTTGGTTTAGTTCTAGCACATAAAAAAATTTTATTTTTTAAAAATGAAGCAATTTTTTATGTATACAAATGTTTTGCCTGCATGCAGGTATGTGCCTGGTGCCCTCAGAAATCAGGGCTTCAGATCCTCTGCAACTGAAGTTGCAAAAGGCCTCTGTGGGTGTTTGGAATTAAACCCAAGTCTTCTCCAAGAGCAAGTACCCTTAACTGCTGGACAGACCATGGTCCCTGTTCTAGTGGGAGGATCTTGGGGAGCAAGAATGGGGAAATGGAGCCCCTAGCAAACATAGCCCTCCTTTGGGTCGTTTGAGTTACCCAAGTAGTGTTTGACTGCACATCTGTAATATGATTTGTTTAGATTGCAGAGGTTTCTTAATTTGGTAAATATTTGAAACTTTATTTTTTCTCAAACCTATAAATTCTTAAGCAAAATTAGCATTTCAGCAGTTCAACTGCCAGTATATGTGTATAGATAGAAATATTTGTATTTGAAACCACTAATTTGCAAAACATTTCCTCTTTTTTTTTTCTTCTACCACTGTGCCACCAGCTGTTTGATTCTAAAGTCAAAACTTGTAATAGCGGAAAAGATGACTAATACTGAGCAGTACCTTCAGTATTTTGGCTTCTCAGCCACTTTATATCTGTTGCCCGTGTGTTTGGGTTGGTTTGTACAATGATAAAAACACTCACAAGGTGACCAGTAGAATTTGAGAACAAGATTTGTCAATCAAGACATCAGTGACCTTTAAAAATACACTTTTTTTTTTTTTTTTTTTTTTAATGAATCGATGTTTTACCTGAATGAATAGATACACCACATGCATCTATGTCTGTGGGGGCCAGAAGGTTGGCACCAGAACTGGAGTTAACAGACATTTGTGAACCACCATGTGGATGCTGGGAATAATACTCTGGTCCTCTAGAATAGCACCCAGTGCTTTTAACCACTGAACAATCTCCCAGACCTACTGCTGATATTTAATAGGTGGGATAACTCTTTTTTGGAGAGCTGTCTAGTACATTGTAAAATGTTTAACAGTTCCTTAGCCTTTACCCACTGTAGCACTCTTAAGCCAGAAAAATAAGTGTCCCCTAGCATTACCTGAGGCATCTGGAGGGCTGTAGGTGTTGAACATTGCCTTCATTGTTTGATTAAAGCACCTTTATCAAATAGGGAAAGGGAAACACTCACAATAATCCCAAAGATGAGCCTTAGAAGCTGACCTGCTGAAAATTATCTCTGGCCTGCAATGTTAATGTTAACTTCTGTGCAAAATTAATGCTCTGAGCATTCCTGGTGTGAACTCTTTAATCATTTTGTGTCTACTCTTCCATTTCTCTTGTTCATATACAGTCCCTTTGATGAGACCCAGATTAAGAACCTCCACCCCCTTCTTTCTCTCACAGACCACTTTCTGCTGTACTCTTTTTATATGTGAATCATGTATCTGTCCCTTAACCCTTAACCTATGGGATTTTATATTATGACTCAATTTTATTTTTATATTTGTGTGGCACTGAGAGGGTAGATGCATGTTGAGAACTGCTGAAGGCAGACCTCTCCTTCTACCATTTGGGTTACAGAGATTAGAGAAGGTTGTCAGACTTGGTGGAAAGCAACTTTACCCACTAAGCCATCTTCCCTTATTAGCCCACAACCTAATATTTTTATGTCTGTGTGGCTTCATGTTAAAGTGCAGGCTCTTTGCTAGGCCGCAAGGCATACACCTGTAATTTTAGCACCTGTTAAATGATTAGGAAGAAGTTCCAGATTATCCTTGGCTACATAGGGAATTTGAGGCCAGTCTGAAATATATAAAACTCTGTCACAAAAAGGAAAGAAAGAGAAGAAAGAGATGGCTGGTTGCCCCCCGCGTACTAGTCTCTTATCCATCTCCCCCTTTTACTGAACTCCGTCACAAAAAGTCCCCCCACCAATACTCTCATGTAGGGGGTTACATTAACTAGGGTTGCTTACTTGAGAAAGGGCAGCTTACCGGTGACTATACCACCGAAGAATATGAATTCTTTCCCAACAATCTTACCTACCTACAGCTTCTCAGGAATGGCCAGGGCTTCATGGTCCTCTCCGGTGGAATATCGAATGTTGATGGGCCCATTCTTGATCAGCTCCTTCACAAGTATCCAGTGCTGCTCTTGAGTTCATGGGTACAGTAACCATGTTATTTGTAGCAGAGAGTTTCACAGCACTCCTTATAATCATTCCACCTTTTTTTGTGTGTTGATTTTTTTGAGACAGTTTCTTATCTAACCCTGACTGACTGGGTACTCTCCTCATAGTGCAGGATGGCTTCAGACTCAGAGATCTGCCTGCCTCCCAAGTGCTGAGATTAAAAGCAAAGGCTTCTGAGTGCTAGGATTAAAGGCATGTGCCACTGCACCCAGTTTAGCTCTTGTATTTAAATGTTCGACAATTTCATACATGAGTACAATGTCCCCATTACCTTCTCAACTCTGTCTGCTGCTCTTTTTTTATTCCTCTCCAACTTTGTTCCCCTTCCAACTTCTACATTCTTTTTTTTCTCTTTTCCATGATGTTCCCTGTGCCTTACAGTGTACCATTTAAAACTGAACATTTACAAGTCATTATTTGCAGTACTTTGACTCACTGTGAGTCATTGCATTAACCATCATCCTCTGTGTATGGAAGCTTCTCTGACAAAGGCTGAGAACAGCACTGATCTTTGAGTAGAAATGTAAATATTAGGGCTGGAGAGATGGCTTAGCAGTTAAGAGCACTGCTGTTCTTCTAGAGGATCTGGGTTCAATTTCACAGCATCCATATGACCATGCACAACTGTCTAACTCCAAGATCTGACAACCCTTACACAGATGTACAGGCAGGCAAACAGCAATGCAAATACAATAAAAATAGATAATTTTTAAAGTAAATATTTAGCTTGATACCATGTTCATTTATCAAAAAGAATACTAATGGTATCCCTCCTTGGGCCTATGACCTCTTCAGACAATGTAGCCCAGGTTAGTCTGAAATTCACAGTGCGTCTGTATCAACTTCCCAGGTATTGGGATTACAGGTGTTTTCTACCTACTACTCTTGGTCAACCCTTCTCCCCCACCTCCTTTTTTTCCCCCTTTTTTCTTTTTTTGAGACAGGATCTCATTGTGTAGACCAGGCTACCCTTGAACTCACAGAGATCTGCCTGCCTCTGCCTCTCAGGTGCTAGGATTAAAAGCCTGTGCTACCATGCCCAGCTGATATTTTCCCTCCTAATAACCTTATATTGTTTGTATTTTATTAATATACAATAATGTATATAGTGATTATGGTCTTCCTGCTATATCTGAAACTGTATCTGTATTTTTATATAAATATATAATATAAAAAGAATTGTTCTTATTTATGTACAATATATAAAAATTTTATATGAATACAATCTATAATATAAATGTATAATATAAAAGTAATTGTATTTTTGTATCTTACTCAACCTTTTTTAAAAAATTATGTGTGTGTTTATACATCTGTTTGAGTTTATGCCAGTGACTTAAGCTCCCCCACAACTGGGGTTATGTACAGTTGGAACTGCCACACATGGGTGCATGAACTTAAATCAGGTCCTAGAGAATAGTAGCAAGTGTTCCTAACCACTGCATCATCTCTCTAGCACTTGAGCCAGGATTTCTATATGTAGTCTAGACTTGCCTGAAACTTGTTCTAACAAGCTGGTCTTAAATTATCAGCAGTTCTCCTGCCTCAGCCTTTTGAATGCTGTGATTACAAATATACACCCACAATTCAGGTGCTAAATCTGAAAGTTTCTTTTCTATGGTAGGATGCAGACTCATCAGAGCAGATAATTATTCCGATGCGATGGGGCTTGGTTCCATCTTGGTTCAAAGAAAGTGATCCTTCCAAGCTGCAATTCAACACTACCAACTGTCGTAGTGATACTATAATGGAGAAGCAGTCATTCAAAGTAAGTAGCCAGCCCATCTGTCTAGGCATCTCTTTCTAACTCTGTTTAGTATTTTGTATACCTAATAAATAGGGTTCCAAAGAATAATCCCAAGTGTTAACATTGAGTCCTGTTCAATTTATTGCTGTGTTCCAGACCAACAATGTCCAAACTTATTGGTTATGGTGGTCTGAAACAGAGTGGTTCCCATAGGCTTATAATACTTGGTCCTAGTTGGTAAAACAGCTTGAGAAGGATCAGGAGATGTGATCCTTGTTGGAGGAGGTATGTCACTGGAGGAGTGAGCTTTGAGGTTTCCAAAGCCCATGACATTCCCTGTCAGCCCTCTCACTTTTTCTATCTCAAGATGTAGTAAGTTCTCAGCTACTACTCTAGCACCCTGTTTGCTGCCAGCGTACCCCAAAATGATGGTCGTGGTCTCACCCTCCAAAACTGTAAGCCTCCAATAAACTCCTTTCTTCAAGTTGCTTTAGCCATTGAAGACAATTGAAAAGTAACTAAGACAACCTTTTTTTTTTTAAATAAGCTGTCTTGGTCATGATGTTTTAGCACAGCAGTTGAAAAATGATTTGAAACAGAATCAATTGGCCCAGTGTGGTGACATACAATTTTAATTCCAGCACTGGGGAGGCTGAGGTCAACAGATCTCTGTGAGTACAAGCCAGCCTGGTCTACATATTGAGTTCCAGACCAAGCAGAGATATATAATGAGACCTTAATTTCAAAATGGAGATGGTTGTAACAGATAGAAAGTTCCTGCTACCAAATCTAATGATCTGACTTTAACCCCCAGAACATAAATGGTAGAAGGGCAACAAATCCCACAAGTTGTCTTCTGACTTCCACATGCCCATGATGCCATGATCAGCCCCTTCCCCACCAGAAGTTAATAAAAGTAATACATGTTTTAAAGACAAATAAACAATTATCTCTCATATACTATGAACTAATTGTACTCAGTGAGGCAGTTTTTACTGGAAATGTCTGATGTACTTAACCAGCTGGGGATAGATAACTATGGAAGTTGTACTGATTAGTTTTTTTGTCAAGTTGATACAAGCTTGGGTCAGGTGGGAAAAAGGAACCTCAGCTGAAAAAAATACTCCCATCAGATTAACCTGTACGCATGTCTGTGGGGTATTTACATGATCCAAGATCTAGCTCACTGTTGTTGGTTCCACCCTTAGGCAGGTGGTCCTGGGTTATTTAGGTGGATGGATGGATGGATGGATAGATGGATGGATGGATGGATAAATAAATAAATAAAAATAGAGCAAGCCATGTGAAGCAGGCTAGTAAACAGCATTCCTCTATGACCTCTGTTTCAATTATTTATTAATGTTGTTTTTGAGACAGGGTCTTTATGTAGCCCTGGCTCTTCTGGAACTCTCTATGTAGACCAGCCTGGTTGCCAACTCACAGAGATCTGCTTGCTTCTGCCTCTGCCTCACAAGTACTGGAATTAAAGTTGTGTACCACAACACTGGGATCATGTACTTCAGTTCTTTCCTTGAGTTCCTGCTCTGACTTCCCTAAGATAAAAACCTTTCCTCCCTAAGTTGCTTTTGACCTTAGTGTTTTGCTATAGCAATAGAAAGTAAACTAAGACAGATAAATGGCTTCTTCACACATGGCTGATACCAGGGCCTTTGTACATGCCTAGCATGAATGTATCTTTGCTTGTGCTGTATTCTATGTGTCATTCAGAGCCAGCCTAATTCAGTCTGGGTAAGGATGAGATAGTACATGATACTAGAAAGCATGGTTCACTTGGAGCAAACTGGAGACTACTGTTGGCAAACTTTAACTGGGGAGATGCAACACACACATCTACTTAATCCTGGAAGGGAGCCCAAGACAGACAAAAGTCCAGTTGGTGAACTAGTAAGTGTTTACTGGATTACTAAAGGGAATATGGGTCACTTACAGGAGCAGGAATGACTCAAAAAGCAGCTTCATTACTGAAAACCACTCCAGCTTTTATAAGCTGCTACTCTAGATCTCTCTTCAGTGAGCTGGTCTCCTTTGCCAGTAGAGGTGTTGTTTTCTCCTGTAAAGCTGGGGAGAGTCCTTCTAGAACCTTGTAAGTTTCTACTTCCTCAAGTGTGTTGTTTTGTTTACCTCTAGAGTCTCCTCCCTGAAGGAAACTGATACACAGCAATAGCTGCATGTATGCATATTGTACCTGTTCAGTGGGAAAGTGCTTTTTGCCTGTATGTATGTTATTTAATATTTTTAACATGTTTTGTTGAGTGGTGACTTGATACATAAGATAGATGATATGGAGGCCTATTAGACAGCTCAGTAGGTAAAGGTGTTTGCTGCCAAAATAAGGACCAAAGTTTGATCCCTAGAGCCCACACGGAGGAAGGAGAGAACTCACTCACACAAATTGTCCTTTTACTTACAAACATGTTGTTTTTCTGTCAGCACAGTGGCTGCACCTGAGTTTGCTGCTGTTTCAGCCAGTAACTGCTGCTACCAAGTGTTTTTAACTAAATCTCTTATCATTCTGTCTACCAGTAAAGACCCAGGAGTCAGAGGCCTGGGTGAAAACTTGCTAGCTCAGAGAGATTAAGGAGCAACTAGCTGACCTTCCTTCACCAGAGTCTCAGAAAGAACCTCTTCCATTGCTCCAGTCCAGGAAGCATTGCCACACTCTAGGTTCCTACTTCCTGTGCATATCTCTATCCATTTTCTGGACTCATTTTGATCCTCAGTGATTACTTTCTGTCAACTAGTTGCTGGCTTCATCTCCTGACTCAAGATTGATTTTATTTAATAAGCACAAACTCAGATATATGATCATATATCTCATAATACAAACATGTACATAGAAATAAATAATGTATTTTAAAAAAGAATGTCTGAAGCCAAGTGTAGTGGTACATGCCTTTAATCTCAGAACTCAAGAGGTAGAGGCAGATACACCTCTGAGTTCAAGGCCAGCCTGGACTACATAGTAAGTTCTAGGACATCCAGAGCTACATAGTGAAGTCCTGTCTCTCTTTTTCTCTCTCTCTTTTTTTAAAGTTGAGATTTGAGGTGCAGAGAAATTTAACTCCTCTGGATATGTAGCTCATTGATAATGTACTCATCTGAGTTCAGTCCCCACCAAACACTTTATAAAAGATACAGGGTAAACTCTTCTAGGGTCACACAGGAGAACCAAGTGTTTTGGTTTATATGTGTACACACACACACATTTGATGTGGTTCTAAAGGTGGAACCTATGACCTCCTACATGCTAGGTAAGCCCTCTACCACTGAAGTTCAGTGCTGGACTGAAAGTCCGTATGGTGGAATTCTGTCACTGTGACCATATCCTGTTTCTTGGTTCTCAGGTTCCTCTGGGAAAAGGACGACGTTGTGTTGTTTTAGCAGATGGATTCTACGAGTGGCAGCGGTGTCAGGGAACAAGCCAGAGACAACCATACTTCATCTATTTTCCTCAAATCAAGACAGAGAAGGTATCAGCAAAGACAAGAGGAACAAATCCAGATCACCATGCCATAAAGCAGTGTTTGTGTAAACAGTAGGACACGTGTAATACTGACCCTACTCCTCTTGGTGTGTAATCAAGGGTGTGTGAAGTACAGTCAGTCTACCATTAGCACAAAATACCCAGTGTTTCTCAGAACTATCTTATCATTAAGTTAATACATTGTTGTATGTTTCCCGGGCCCGTTTGGGCCTGGAGGTTTTGGACCTGGCCCACGGCGGCTTTTGTCTTCTAAAGAAATGAATTAGACACTTATATTATTTTATATTGTTTGGCCCATGTCTCATGTACATTATTAGTTAGCTCTTTTATCTTAATTTAACTCATTTTTCCACCACAATACATGTCTGTAATTTTTTTATTTTTGAGATTGTAATGTAATTTCAACTTTTCTCCTTTTCCCGTCCAAACTCTCCCATATATCCCCTCCTTGTTTCATGGCCTTTTTATCATTCTTATTGCATACCTATATGTGTGTGTATACATACATACATTCCTAAGTATAATCTTCTCAGTCCATACTATGTTTACTTATGATGTATGTTTTCAGTACTGACCACCTGGCACTGGACAGCAGTTGCTGTGCTCCTCCCTAGGAACAATTATTTCTCCCATTCCCAGCATTCCTCAGTTGCTGTTGTGTTTGTGTAGGGTGGAGGCCTTGTGGGCTTTCTCCATCTACTTTAGCATATCCATTGTTGAGCTCACATTTGATCAGTCATGTTACTGAGACTTTATGGGTTTAGCTTTGTGGATTTAGGAGGTAGAGTCTCATAGCCAACTCCTGGCTTCTGGCTTTTAAAAGCTTACCTCTCTTCTGCAGTATTCTCTGAGGCTCATTGATATTGGGCTTCACAACTCTTCATTTTGGTTGGTTGGGTTTTCTGTAATGGTTTTTGTTGCAAAAAGAAGTTTCCTTTGTGAGCGATGAAGATTACATTTATTTGTGGGTATGAGGACAAATGCTTAGATTGTTGTTAGGGGTTATTCTGGTTTAGTAAAATAGTAGTTGTAGATTGTCCTCTGGTATCCATGACTTCACTAGCACTGAGTTAACTAGGTTCACAGCACTGGGCATGATTTCCCTCTTGTTGAATGAGTCTTAAGCCTAATTAAAGAGCTGTTGGTTACCACCAAGGTATATGTGCCACTGCTATACCCTTAGTTATCATACCATGCTAGTCATTAATGTGGTTCATAAGCAAAATAGCTGGGTAGATTATTGGTTGTTGGTTGCCTCCTTCCTTCGAAGCTTGCATAGTAAATTTTTGTCCCATAGAAACTAGTCCTAAGGGAATGAGCATTCCTTGTTTCTGAAGTGCAGAGTGTCTTCAGAAGTAGGGATTTACCTTTCCACCTCTGGATCTCATTTTGTGTCTCTGCTGTACTGGAATTTGTTTTGAAGACCAGGTAGCCTCAAACTCAGATCTACCCAGCTCTACCTCCTAAGTGCTAGAATTAAAGGCATGTACCAGTCAGGGATAGTGGTGAATGTCTTTGATCTCTGCACTTGGGAAACAGAGGAGGGCCGATCGCTGGAGGCCAAGCCCCAGGACAGCCAATACTGGATATAGAAAAACTCTCTTGAAAAAAACAAACAAGGGCTGGAGAGATGGCTCAGCGGTTAAAAGCACTGACTGTTCTTCTGGAGGACCTGAGTTCAATTCCCAGCATCCACATGGCAGCTAACAACTGTCTGTAGTTCCAAGATCTGACACCTTTACACAGTTATACATGCAGGCAAAACACCAATTGACATAAAATAAAAATAAGTAAATAAATATTAAAAAATGTTGTTTAAAAAAAAGGAAAAAAACCAAACAAATCAAAAAGCCAGTTTCATCATGCCAGGCAAACGATTTGGTTTCCACCTTGTGGTTAGAATGTTGCTGCTATGAACATTCACATTCAGGGAAGACTTTATGTAAATATATACTTAGTACAATTGCTAAGTATCATGGTAATTCTGTATTTAACATTTCCCTCATTGAACTTTCATTGAAAGACACATAAGATAAATGGCTCACATCCTAACATTAGAAAGTTTAAAAGAAATCAAACATGCCCACATTATGTTTTCTTTTTATTTTGCACCTGCTAAAATTCTGTTTCAGTAGGGAAACTGTAGGAGGCAAAACAGGACTAAAAATGAGGATAAGCCGAGTGGGTTGTAAGATGTGTGTTGTGTTGTTTCTCTCTTTTCCCCTGGTTGTCATGAAGCTTGATTTGTAGACCAGGCTGGACATGAACTTGTACAGATCCAACTGCCTCTGCCTCTGGAGTGCTGGGATTGAGATGATATGTCTTGGCAGGCCAGTTGAAGATTAATTTTTTAGGAGGGGAGTAGGTAAGCAAGAAGAACAGATTAGGATGCTCAGTCACTGAGCTTTATTTGTCTATTTTATATAAATAAGTACAGATTTAACTGTTTTCACCTTAGTTAGCCAGACATTTCAAAACCAAATAGAACTGAATACTTTAACTTTCTTTTTTAGAATTATTTTCTTTCTGCCACCAGCCTTACTATTTTTCTCCCTTCCTTATTTGGGTCTTTTAACTAAATCTCTTCATTTACCTAGTCACTCTTGATAATGCTTGGATTTTTCTTTGTAGGTGTATAGAACTACATTCTTCAGTGTGTTCACATCTAGTTAGGGTTCTTCAGTGGTAGCAAATTATCCAGCTTTAAAAGGTAGAACCCCCCCCCAAAAAAAAGATAGAACCATTTTTAGCTCTTCTGGTATCCAGTCAGTTCATTAGCTATATATTATCCCTTTTCTAGGGAAAATGAAGAAAGCCCCTCTTCACTCAAATAAGCCTCTACTGCTGGAGATCTGAGATACCATTTGACTGCTACTCCTTCACAGACAGGTTCAGAAAAGACTCCCCAGGCTGCTCCTTGTTTTCTCAAAGAGCCACCAATGCCAGAATTGGTTCCAGACCTCCCTACTAGCCCTTATTCATACACCAAGCCAGTATGCTTGTCTTGCTTATTGTGTTATTTCAGGGATGAGGTTAAAGCTTGCATTTAGATTCCCTAATTTGATTTATTTTTCTCTTACAATTCAGTCAAATTCAGCACGTCTAGGACTCCTTCCCTTTTTTCTCTCCCTACTTTTCTCCTGTTCACCACCTTCCCTCCATATTTTCTGGTTTGTTTGTTTGTTTTCCTTTTCAGAGGCCTCACTGAGGTGCTCTGGAGAAGGGGGGGTCGGGAAGAAGAGAACATGAGGAAATGTAGTGATGAACACCCTTGGAAGGTATTTCTGTACAGTGGCAAGTGACAGCATCAGATTTACACTAGGGCATCATGGAAGGCTTTCCACAGGAAGAAATACATGGACTTTGCACATAGCTTGTCTTTCTTTCTCAAATAACTGACAAAAAGTCTTTTATGTTTGGAACTTATGCCTTGACTATAATTATTGAAATAATTGAATTAAAATATTTGCTAATTTTCTTTAATTTATCTCATTAACTTTATTCCTTTTCTGTTACCTACATTGTGCGTGTGTGTTCACAAGTATACATAGTGTTACTTGCAGATGCACGTGGTTATGTGTGCTTATGCAGATAGAGGCCAGAGTTCCATGTTGCATGGCTTCCTCAGTTGTCCTTCAACCTTATTTTTTGAGACAGGGTCTCTCATTGAACTGAAAGCTCCCTGATTTGCCTACGCAACTGACCGGCTAGAAAGCTCCCAAGTGGTGTGATATTATAGATGTGATAGATTATTTGATATTGTCCCTTAGTACTTGAATAATATCTTCTGAATTTTTCTTTTTCTCTGTGTTTCAGTTGGGGTAATGTTCATTGCTTTAAAGAGCCTTTAGTGTTTTAACTGAGTCATCTGAGAAATGTAACCATGCCTTGAGTCTAGTTCTGATGATTCTATTCTTCTAACTTTTATGTTTTTTTAAAAATTTTTGGTTGTTTTTAAACACAGTGTGTAGGACAGAGACCAAAATAAATAATAATTATTCCTGGGAAGTCTCCTATTATGCCCTTAAATGTGAGATCAAAATAGATCATAGGGATAGAGATTGGATTTTGTTGATTTTATTATCTTTATTCAGCACTGGCTTGTATTTTCTCTGGTGTCTCCGTGTGCTTTAGGTGAGCAGTGGCATACCAGATGGTTTTCCCCAGTATTCAAGCTCTCCCTGGCTATAGGCCCTTCCTGAGTTTTCAAAAGCTTGAAGTTAGATGAAGGCATTAAATTCTAAAAGTATTAAGAAGCTTTAACCTACAGCTTCAGTAGACATTTGCCTTGAAATCTGTTGGTGTTGATGATAGTGGATCAAATAGGGTCAAAATCAAATCGGCTGAATTGCTTCAAAGCAACTGAGCTGCTGTCAGGTCTGAAGCAGCACTCAGCATATCTAATCCACCTGCTGTTTTCAGTCAGGTGGCAATGATGCTTCAGACAGCTCTGACAGCAAGGAAAAGGTCTGGGACAACTGGAGGCTGCTGACAATGGCAGGGATCTTTGACTGTTGGGAACCCCCAGAGGGAGAGCCCCTGTATTCCTACAGCATCATCACAGTGGATTCCTGCAAAGGCTTGAGTGACATCCACAACAGGCAAGTCACTAAATTTTTCTGGGGAGAGAGTTTACTCTGGTTTTGGAGAGTAAGGAACTATCTTGTACAAATTATAATCACTTTCCTCAAAACATGATATATGGTTCTAAAAACGATATCAATGTACTTGCAGAATTACACAGTAAAAAACCACATGAAATCATCTAGATCTCTGAGATTTTTAAAATATTTTTAGGGGCTGATGATGTAGCTTATGGTTGAATGTGTACTTGACTTACTAGGCCAGTAGTGTATCACAGATTTATTTACAACTCAGTGATTTTTAAAATATGTGTTGAAGGACTAAAGAAGTGGCTCAGCAGATAAGAGCACTTGCTGCTCTTCCAAAGGACTCAGCTCATAACTGTCTATAATAACTCCAGTTCCTAGAGCTCTACTGACTCTGGCCCCACAAATACCTGCAACCACATGCACATTTCCACATGTAGACACATACATCTTTATGTAATTACAAATAATAAAAATCCTAAAATAAAGTATGTTGATTTGTTGAAGTTAAAACATTTTTTGTTGATATAAATGTTTATACATTTGTCTCCTAAAATTAGTTGTACCAAACAACCAGTAAAATGTGAGCCTGGGCTGTAAAACAGAGTTTGAGGATAGCCAGAGCTACATAGCGAAACCTGTCTTTAAAAAAAAAAAAAAAAAAAAAAAAAAGACCCAGCAATACCACTTCTGGGTATATACCCTAAAGAGGCACATTCACACTCCAAAGGTATTAGCTCAACTATGTTCATAGCAGCATTATTTGTAATAGCAAGAACCTGGAAACAACCTAGATGTCCCTCAACTGAAGAATGGATTAACAAACTGTGGTACATCTACACAATGGAATACTACGCAGCAGTAAGAA
>PVIH01016596.1:0-45015 GCA_004025045.1 Sigmodon hispidus
AACAATAACAAATTCATAAGGGTTTAAAATAAAAATACTTCCAATGAAGGCAAGTTATGAATCACAGAATGTGACAAGAGGAAGACGATAGAGAAGTGAAGGAAAGATTACATGCCTTTTTATATGGATAGATTCTCAGACACATGACAGAAAATCAGCTACATGGAGAGAACAGAGGATGAAACTGAAAAGTAAAAAATAAAGCCAATGTATCCAATTCATAAATTTTAAAATAAAGTTTCTACAAAATATTGTTATTATGCTTCCCATCTCTTAATAGATCATACCCACTTCCTTACACAAATAGTAAAACAAACATAAATTCCAAAAAAAGAAATAGCAAAAGAAACATACACACATTGTACATAAACTATTAAATAAAATCGCAAAATCAAGAACCAGAATACATAAGCAAAATACCAGAAAGATAAAATTGAAATGCATTGAATCTCTAAATTGCTTTTGGTAAATTGACCATTTTTATTATGTTAATTTTACCTATCCTGGAGAATGGGTGATCTTTCCATTTTCTGATATCTTCTTCAATTTCTTTCTTAAATGACTTAAAGTTCCTGTAAAATGAGTCTGTTACTTCTTTGGTTGTAGTTATTCTGATATATTTGTTGCTATGTATATCTATTATAAAGGGTGATATTTCCTTGATTTTTTAAAGTTCTTATCAATTATGTATAGGAGGACTACTAGGATTTTGGTTTGGTTTGGTTTCTGTAATTTTTTTTTTTTGTATTTAATTTTGTACCTTGCCACACTGTTAAAGTTCATTATCAGCTGTAGAAATTTCCTGATAGAATTTTGGGAGTCACTTATGTATATTATCATATAATCTGCAAACACATATTTTGATGTCTTCTTTTCCTATATGTATCCCTTTAATTTACTTTTTTCTCTTATTGTTTTAGCTAAAACTTCAAGAAGTATATTGAATACATAAGAGGAGAGAGGGCAGCCTTGATTTATTTTTGTTTTCAGTGGAATTGCTTTGAGTTTATCTCATTTAGTTTGATTTTGGTTGTCAGCTTGCTGTAGATTGCATTTAATGTGGTTAGGAATTGTCCCTGTGTTCCTCTCCAGGACTTTTATCATGAATGTGTGTTGGATTTTGTCAAAACCTTTTTCAGTATATAGAGTGATGATCGTGTATTTTGATTCCTCAGATTGTTTTTTTTTTCTTCTTTATTTTGTATTTATCAAAAAAAAACAGTAAAAAGAATTTTTTTTTAAAAAAATGTCGAAGAGTTAACAATAACTATACAGAGGATAATAATCATAAGCATGGCTTATCAAGGGTGGAAATGCAAATAAGATTACTAGCTGAACACAAAGAAAATATATGTGTAGTAACCTGATTGTTTATATGATATGTAACATTAGATTGCTTTTGCTATGTTGAAACATTGCTGCATCCCTGAGATGAAGCCTACTTGATCAATTTGGATTGTTTTTGATATGTTGTGTTGTTGAATTCATTTTGCCGGTATTATATTGAATATTTTTGTGTCAATATTCATGATGGAGATCAGTCTGTAATTCTTTTTCTTTGTTGCTTCTTTGTGTAGCTCGAGTATCAGGGTGATTATAGCCTCATAAAAAAGAGTTTGGCAATTTTTCTTCAGTTTCAATTTTATGGTACATTTTGAGGAGCATTGGTATTAGTGCTTTTTAAATTATCTGGTAGAATTCTATTTTGAAACAATCAGGCCCTGGGCTTTTTTTGTTTGGGAGTCTTCTAATAACAGTTTCAATTTTCTTGAGGTTTATAAATCTACTTAGATCACTCTCCTGACCTTGATTTAATTTTGTTAAGTGGTACCTGTCTAGAGAGATGTACATTTCTTTTGTTTCCCAACTTAGTGGAGTATATGCTTTCAAAGTATGACCTAATGATTCTCTGGATTTTCTGTGTATCTGTCATTATATCCCTTTTTAAATTTCTGATATTTTTCATTCGGATAATCTCTCCACTCCTCTGCTTTTTGCTTAGTTTGGATAAAGATTTGTATATCTTGTCAACTTTCACAAAGTACCAACTCTTTGTGATATTTTAATTCTTTATATTGTTGTCTGTGTTTCAATTTTATTCATTTCAGCCATGAGTTTATTTCCAGCCTTCTAGTCCTCCTATATGACTTTGCTGCTAATTGTTCTAAAGCTTTCAGCTACCCTGTTAAGTCTCTTGTGTAAGATTTCTCTAGCTTTTTCAAGGCATCTAGTACTATGAACTTTCTCTGAGCACTGCTTTTTTTGTGTCTCATAAATTTGTGTATGTAGTGGATTAATTTTCATTAAATTATAGGAATTCATTGATATCTTTCTTTATTTCTTTCTTGACACAGAGATCCAAGAAATTTGTAGATACCCTGTGGTTTTTATTGATGTTGAATTCTAACTTTAGGCCTTGGAGGTGGGTTTCCAAGGGCTATTTCTCAAAGTTGAGGTCCCAGAGACTGGGATTTCTGCGTGGGCTGGGTGTGGTGTCACTCAGCTCTTAGTATTCTATGGGCCATTAAAAAGTCTACTCTTATGTGTAGTTTAGTACATAGACAGATTCCACTGGACGACTGATTGTTCTCTGTTGCAAAGAGCTGGAAGTTAAAAATAACTTCTTGGTTAGAAATAAAAGATATGTCCACCTACCCATCACAACTCTGTCTTGCTTGAACTTGTGCAAGCCCTCTGCATGTTGCCTCAGACTCTGAGTTCATATGTACATCAGTCCTGTTGTGTCTAAAAGATACTATTTGTTTTTGTTGTCACCTATCCCCTTTACATATTACAATTGCTTTGCCTTCTTTCATGACCTATGATTGATGGGAATATATAAAAGTATCACATTTAAGTCTGACATTTTCTGTTATGGCATAATCGCTTTGTATACTGTAAAAAAGAAAGGCAGAGTCATCTGCCAGACAGAAAGGCAGCAAATCATATAGGCTGACAGGTAAATGCCCCAAGTTAAGTAGCAAGATGGAGATAAATAGAAATGAGTTAATTTTAGTTATAAAAGCTAATTGGACAAGCCAAAACTATCAGCCAAGCTTCTATAATTAATTATAAATGTCCATGTCATTAATGAGGAGATAACTGTCCCAACAAAAAGTCACCTTACATTTTCCAATGTCTCTCAATCTTTGGACATTGTTCATTTGTGTGTCTCTATATTATTTCCTATTCACTGCAAGAGGAAGATTCTCTGATGATTTTCATGTAAAATACAGATCTACAGGTATAACAGAATGTTGTTAGGAAACAATTTTTGTTACTTTTTTAGCAGAATAATAAATGCATTTGGTTTTCTCCTAGAAAAATGGTCTATCTAGCCTTTGTTCTTAGCCAGAAGAGCAGTGTTGTGTACAACTTACATCTTTTGAAGAGGTTTAAAATCCAGTTAGAACATGATTGCTTATTGCCAACATAAACATTAATAACAATATTTAAGAAACTGTTGGACAAGCCTATCATACATTGAGGTCACTTTTAAAAATTGTAGAGTTTAGCTGAGTATGTGGTTACTTTTGTCCTCCAGTAGTTTGCAGAGAAACTCTTAGTATATTTCAGACTATAAAAATTATCCAGAAGTGATGAACACTTTATTTAGTTACCTTGAAGCTTCTCTTTATTCAATGCAATATGTAAACATTGTCTTTCACAATAAGGCTTAACCATCAGTTTGTTGATAGCATTAGTGCATTAGTTCTCCTTTGGACAATGATTTAATCATTTGTAAACTATTTTGGCCATTAGCTTTTTCCCTTGTTTAAGATAGGTATCTAACTAGGATATGATCTTTCCTATTATGTTTTTTATTCCATTTAGCTTTATTTTATATATGGAGCCAGAAATAAAGTTGGAGCATCTACTTTTTTTTATTTTTTACTATTGGCCTAAAATATCTGATAGATCTCTCTAGAAGCAAGATGTTTTGAGAAACTGTCTTACCCTGTCTTATTAGGTTTTAGCAGTCTCTATTGTTGCCTTGCTCATCTGAATTGGACAGCGTGTTTACTGTGAGCAGTCAAGGCAAAGAGAATTTTCTGTCCAATAGGCAATTATCTGTCAAGGAAGACAAACACCTTTTGGAGTGTCTGTGATGCCCAACAACATCTTGGAAAAGAATTGGTTGTGCCAAGAGTTATCATGTCTCTCATGACTGAACTGACATAATAAAACATTAAATGCCATATTATTTAAGGTCTCTAAAGATATTGAAGACTCTATCTGACATATTTTATTATATATTTGAAAAGTCTAAACAACAAAACTAGCACATGGCAAATCTAAGTAACTATAATGTGTAATTTTCATAATCTTAAAGACTGAAGCCTATATTGAAAAGAAAGTCAATCTATAAAGGGGTGTACAGTTTTTGAATAATGACTTCAAAGGAGCTTGAACAAGGATATACTTGCATAAAATATGATATTGTTCATAAGAAATAAAAAATTTTTAACATTAAACAAAGGTAAATCTATAGAAAAAATTAGTAACAATTTTTAAGTAGGTGCTATTATACAAAAAAATCTAGACGGGTATATAAAGTATATTAGACAGAAATAAAATATAGTCATATGGTGATATATTGTATGGTGATGACACTCTTATTGAATAGGATTGTTTTGATGAGCCTGGAAATTTTGTCCATCCTTATGAAATTGAGTATTTCTCTTTCAAAATTTTAAAATTTTCCTGATTTTAGTAGGATTGCTTTGATTTAATTTAATGTTGACTGTTGGTTGATTTTATTAAATATAAAATATATCACAATAGTATATTGTGTTTATTACGTTAAAGTATGTTCAATGTATTTCTGATCTCTCCAAGACCTTCATCATGAAGGAATGTTGGATTTTGTCAAAGCTTTTTTCAGCATATAGTTAGATGATCATATGTTTTTTTTTTCTTTCAGGTAGTTTATATGATGGATATTGACAGAAACTCAAATGTTGAACCATTTCTTGCCTCTCTGGAATAAGGCCTAATTAACCATTGTGGATAATTTGTTTGATTTATTCTTGTATTCTGTTTTCTAGTATTTTATTGAGCATTTAGCATCAACATTCCTGAGAGAAAATGGTCAGTATATATTTTCCTTTGTTGGTGCTTTGTGTGGTTTGTATATCATGGTAACTAAAGGCCCATAAAGAGATTTTTGCATGGTTTCCTCTATTTGTATTGTGTGAATCAATTTGAGAAGTATTGGAATTAGTTCTTTGTTATGCTAGCAGAGTTCTGCATAGAAACCATCTAGCCCTAGCCATAAAGATTGGGAAATTTTTAGTAAATGATTCTATTTCTTTAAAGGTTATAGGTTTATTTTCATAGTTTATCTGGTCTTGTTTTAATTTTGGTAAACGGCACTTATCCATAAAGCTATCCATTTCTTTTATGTTTTCTTATTTTTGAGAGAACCAGTTTTTGAAGTATGATCTAAACTTTCTGTATATTTTTCAAGGTCTGTTATATCTGCTTTTTTATTAATACTATGAAAAAAAGAAGTCACACTTTCTATCCTTGTATATCCTTATTCAAGGTCCTTTCCCCCTCCCAACACATCAGGTCACTCTCTATTCTCCACAACTCCCCATCCCCTCCTCCCCAGGCAAGCAGCAGGTGGTCTCAAGGTCCCCACTGTCCCAATATTGCTGAGTTCAGCCTCCACTCCTGGCAGATCCAGTTTTCTCCCTCCAAACTCAAGACTGAGTCAGGTGTTCCTCTAGGGGAAGTGGAATCCAAGTAGTCAGTCCAAGATGTGTCTGATCCCAAGCTGTTCAGTGGTTGTGGTTTGCAGTTTGGGCATACTTTTCTTCTTTCGTGTTTGTTTGTTTGTTTAGATTCCACTAATGAGTGGATACATCCCCTGCTTATCTTTCTGGGTTTGTGATACCTCGCTCAGGAGGATATTCTCCAAATCCATCCATTTGCCTGCAAATTTTAGGATATCATTTTTCCTTACTGCTTAGTAGTACTCCATGGTATAGATGTACCATAGTTTGTTAATCCATTCTTCAGTTGAGGGGCATCTAGGTTGTTTCCAGATTCTTGACATTACAAATAACGCTGCTATGAACATAGTTGAGCTAATGCCTTTGGAGTGTGACTGTGCATCATTAGGGTATACACTCAGAAGTGGTATTGCTGGGTGCTTGGGGAGATTGATTCTCAATTTTCTGAGAACTGCTATACTGAATTCGAAAGTGGCTGAACAAGCTTACACTCCCACCAACAATGGAGGAGTGTTTCCCTTGCAATGCATCCTCTCCAGGATAGGCTGTCCTGTGTCTTTTATCTTAGCCAATCTAACAGATGTCAGGTAGTATCTGAAAGTTGTTTTGAATTGCATTTCTCTGATGGCTAAAGATGATGAGCACTTTTTTCAGGGGCCTTTCAGCCATTCAATATGACCACTTTTAATATTCTTATTTTTAGCTTTCCCTCCACATATGCCTCTCATTGCCCACATTTTTCCCCTTGAGTTCTATTAGATCCTTCCTTTTCAGATACTATTAGAATCTTCTCTTTCAATACTTATTTTAATATCTCCTTCTAGAAAAGTTAATCCCTCTCTTCTAATTCCTTACTATATACCAAACTTCTATGATTGTATAAATTTTAGCTTTTTGATGATATCACAGCTAATATACAAGTGAGCATAAATAATATTTGTTTGGGAGAATCTGGGTATGCTCAGCCTGACATTTTCAATTGCATTCATTTATTTTTAAATTTCTTACTTTTTAAACACTAAGTAATATTATTATATTGTCCTAATTAATTAATTTCTGGGAAATAATTATTTTCAAATTTAGTTATTATAAAATATTTTATATATTTAAAAGATATACAAAAGATATTATAAATTCTATTTGATATATAATGAAAAGTTGTAGCCAGGTATTAATGAAAACTTGGAATATGCTAGAGACAGAGAAACAAACCACAGCCACTTCTCACATGCCACTTTTCAGAACTATTTCTAAAATATCATCCAATCCAAAATTTATCTAAAAAAAAATCAAAAAAAACTTTTCTCCTCCTAGCTATTTTAACTTCTTTCCTTCAATTTTTTAATCTAGACTTTAGTGGATAGGTGGGTAATGACTCCATTAAATTTACACTTTGGCATTGTGGTTGACTCTTTGATATTCTAAATTAATTTTGTTAAATATGTACTTCCACACAGTTATGTGCCCAAAATAAAAAGGTTATAACTAATATAAGAAAAACTATATATAATAGGAATCAATATTTAAATATATATACCAACAATAATTATATCAGTAATTTCCAGTCTAGAAACAATTGACAAATTTAAAGAACATATTCCATTATTTATTCTATTTTGGTGAGTCCAAATTTACTTTCTATTTAACTTCTATTACTAACTGAAATTATCTTTTTATATCTTTCAAACTTACATACTTTAAGATTTTAGTGAGTTTCTATTCTAAAACTATCCCTAGAAAACAATAACTAACTCATTTTTAACTCCCTCAGAGATACAAGAAGAAAATAATATTAACTAAGTAAACAGGGAGTGCAAGTAAACAACTTCCAAAAAAATGTAAAGA
This sequence comes from Sigmodon hispidus, assembly GCA_004025045.1. NCBI lineage: Eukaryota > Metazoa > Chordata > Mammalia > Rodentia > Cricetidae > Sigmodon > Sigmodon hispidus. The sequence continues at coordinate 7,587 of PVIH01016596.1, forward strand.
ATGAAATAGCTAGCTGTAGTGGGATTATTTTGTTACATTGTAAATAATATTTCCACCTAATGGTTTAATAACAATGCAGATTGACTGAAGGAAGATAGGAAGTGCTCGTGGCACTGCCAGACTAAGAAAACTCTGGGAACAGAAATAACAGAGCAAAAATGCCACAGAGAAGCAAGAGGGACACAGCAATGAGATGCTAGCAGACACAGAGGAAAGAAGTTAAAATGCTATTTTGAGAAAAGGTACCAAGCTGTATGGTTAAACAAGATAAGAATCATAGGTTAGTTTAAGAGAAATGAGTTAGTAAGTTATTTGCCTGAGCCCCATGTCAAACAGCAAGAAATTAAAATAAGCATCTGTGTGTTTATGCAGACTGTTAGTCTGTGGCTCTGTGAGACAGAGCCTCAGGGCTAGGCCAGAAAGACTGGGCCAGAAACACAATACTGCAGTTGCCTGCTTCAACAGTCACTCAAGATTCCTCTGTAGCTCTGGAGCTTCCATGTTCACCCTGAGGCCTAGAATATCTGACAGACTTCTCTGTGATGCAGAATATTCTTAAAGATCTTTCTACCTTTTTCTGGCAAGGATTGGCAGTTCTTTTGTGTGTATCCTGCATGTTTATTTTAGATACTATACTCTCAGCAGTTAAGAAAAAAGAGCCTTCTTGCCTAATTGCTAACTTTTGCCATGAAGTAATCAACTCAATCTGGAGTTTTCATTAATGCCCATCATCTCCCCAAAGTAGATTTGTGCTGATAGGGCAGACATGTCTTATTGTCATAAAAATAAAAAGAACCAATGTTATTAAAAGTACTTTATGTGCCATATTCTGTAGATGTCTGAAATGCTTGAATATAACCTATCCATTTAAAACATATCTGTTTGATCTTGAAAACATATCTTTTACATCTGTAAGATTGATTGTGATGTCTAACTTGCATTTGTTTATATCATGATCAGCTGGCAATAATAATTACTAGGACTAGAAATTTATATTACATTGTCAGATAAACTGTAAATGTGCAATACCTTGAACAAGCATAGAAATATATACACAGTAAAATTAATCTCAACTTTGTATTAATATACAAAACTCCAATCCAATTAAAAATATTTAAAACTAGTAATTGCTTTGTTAAAAGTAGATTCAATAATCTATTCTTATATATTGTCATATTTATGTTTCCTTTATCTCTAAGTAAATTGAATAATTTATAGTTCTATCCTATTATATCTATATTCTTTTTTCTTTTCAAACAAAATTTTAAAACTAATAACCTTTTTTTCAGTTTTTTTCCTAACAATTACAAATAACAATTTGTAACCAATCATCCTAAATAATGACAATTATTTATAACTCAGTAAAATACCAAAAACCATCTGTCTTAACTTTTGTAAATGTGGGTGTCATGTTCTTAAATTTTTTCCTGCTGTCTTGAATAATTAGGAGACACTGGAAAGAAAATTTTTATTAATTCTCAAAATCTGAGATAGAGAGCTATATCATTTATTGTCTAGTCTCTTCATAATGAGAAAGTTCAGGGATTGTCTCATGTCCTGATGTCAAGAATAGTCTGTGAGGCTATTGCATCTCTGCTAGCCACTCAAAAATTGTCCTGAGCAGTGTGTTGTTAAGAGCTAATCACTGTTTAGTGTTTGTGTTTGTCATCCTAATGATGTTATCATAGTCCATGTGCACTCATTGTTGTGGAGCCCCATCTTCCTTTAGAAGACTTTAAAGATTGAAGTTAGGCAGTATGATGGCTCAGTGGAGAATGTCAATAAGAGACTAAAACTCAAATTCACAGGAATCTAGAAAATGCCTCTTTATACAGTTAATTAGTACTTTATATAAACAAAAATATGTCAAACATTTAAAACTTATATGTATATAATTTTACATTGTGATATAAAATTTTTATATCATGTATTCAGTAACAATGTAACAGTCTATTATTTTTAGTTATTTTTCTGACCCATATCAGGTGGCTCTTCTGATATGATTCAGAGATTTTGCATTTTTCTTTATCAAGCACGCTTATGTTTAGAGAAAGAGACAGCTACACTCTAACTTTAAAGCTAGCTTTAAATTATTATTGAACTGGAACTTAAAATTTTCATATAAATAAAGAGATATAAATATGAGCCAATGAGATTTTACCCTATAGATTTTACCCTATGTTTGTACTAAATGTTTAATATTATTTTGCATGAAAATTAGACCTGCCTGGAGTGGATGCTGAGCTGATCTACCTTGGGAAGTCTTGCCCGTTCGTTGAGGGGATGAAATGGGGGGATGGGGAAAAGGGAGGCTGAAAGCAGTCAGGGAAGGTTTGGGAGGGGAAAGGATGGGAGAACAAGAGGATACATGGAAAAAAACTTTATTTCTGAAATGGAAGAAAGAAAGAAAGAAAGAAAGAAAGAAAGAAATTTTTTTTTCTGAATAGACTTTCCTCCTTCTTTAGACAGCTAGACAGATAGATGTCCAAGGACTTTTGATTTTGTGAAATGGGTATTTTGACTTTTCTCTAAAGACAAAAACAAAACCCTGTCCCAACATTTGTTTGGTGAGGTTTTCTTATAACCTAAAGAATAGTCACATCATTGGATAAATCATCATTTCTCCTTATCAAAAAGTTTTTCCTCTTTGCATTGAATTGAGTATTTATTAATTTTGATGTTATCCATAGGGTTTTTTCACCTGTTGTAACAAAAGCAAAACCCTTTCCACAACATAGCACATATCCTGGTTACCACTTGAAGGTAAACACATCTTTGAAGTAGAAAAGATAATTTAACTCAGTATTTTTTAAAAACTTATTCATTATAAACACACTGTTTTATCTGCACATATACCTGCATGTCCGAAACAGACATCAGATGTCATTGTAGATGGTTATGAGCCACCATGTGGTTGCTGGGAATTGGACTCAGAATCTCTGGAAGAGCAGCCAGTGCTCTTAACCTTTGAGTCACCACTCCAGCCCCAGTAATTTACTGCAGTATTCTAATGCCTTCTTTATCTGTTGGCTAATACTCTTTAGCATTGAGAAAATTCAAATTTAATAAAGTATTATTTAGTCTATTTTTGAGTGCCTTTGTTACCTCTTTCTGTTTGTTTAGTATAACTTTTAAAGTTCAATGTGATGTCTTTATGACTGCTTCCACTGTAGGATTATGTGGTATGTCTGTATTATCCTTTATGTTATAATAAGCAAAAAACTTTTATTTTGCTAAATATATGCTAAAGTATTGATAGTCTTAAATTTTATAGGTATTCCTATGATGAACATAATTTCTAGCAAATCTATAATTACAGAATCAGCCTATTTGAAACTCATAGCTGTTGCCCATTAAAATCTTGAAAATATATTTATTTTATAATGTATATATTTTATATTTTCAGATTCTATAAAATGAAACACATTAATCTGCAAAATTTTATTTTTATGTATTCCTTTAGAATTATTTACTGCTAATAATGAAGTATAATTATAGAAAAACAGATAGGACATATTTTGCAATTTCTGTGGCATGTTTGTAAGTATGGAGATTTTCATTTTTAAACATTGATTATTGACATGATTTTTTTTTATAAAATTCTGATACCTCTAGCATATTTCCTCTCAATAATTTATCAATATTATTATTACTTTGTGACAAAGAACCAGGCAGACCCATGAGAATTTTTATAAGTGGACAGTGCAGTATGAAGGCAAATTTTTTTCTTGTACTGTTCATGTAGAGGTATAGTGAACAGAGAACCTTATTTTTCCTATTTATTTTTTTAGAATAAAGTCTTTTATTAACACACCCCTTGTACCACCTTCCTTTCCCCTTCTGACCCCTCCTGGTCAGCCTTCTGCTTCCCTTGGTCCCGTCTTTCCATCTCCTACCCAGAAATGGCAAGAGGTCCCAGGGTTGATTAGCTCAGAATCTACTCCAGGCAAGTCCGATTTCCTCACCCTAACATCAAAATTGGGTTAGGTGTTGCTCTAGAGGGAATGGGCTTTAAGGTGCCAGTCCATTCACAGAAACAGTCTGAACCCTCCCCTTGAGGCTCCACATAGTGCCCATGTCAGTGGACTGTTGCCTATACTTGAAAGACATATTTCCTTTTCCTGATGGCTTGTCAGTGACTTTTCTTTATTCAGTGAGCTCCCCAGAGTTTCAGCCAGCCATCACTCTGAGAATTTTCCTCACGGTCCCTTTCCCCTTGCTCTTATAGAGTCTCCTCCCCCACCATAACCTGGAACATGGACTCAGCACAGTGCTCAGCAATGGATCTCTGCTCATACCTCTATTGAATGTTAGATGTAAGCTCTAAGATGGCACTTAGAGTGGTTATTCATTTAATTATAGGGGAAGTCCTGTTAAGGCAATACTTTCACAATTTATTAGAGACCTGGCCAGGGACATCCAGTGAGTTCCTGGTGATTTCCCTAGTACCCAGTCTTTTTGCAACCCCTATTAAGATCTCCATCTCCCTCCTTGTTACCTCATCTCACTCATTCATCTCCACTCATGATGTGTTTTCAACTCTCCTTGTTTGTAACCCCTTATGCTTTGAATTTGCTAAGAAAATCTCTATTCTCTCTTCCTAGGGGACTCCCTGGATATGTCTCCTAAGTTCCTTCAGATTCCAAGCTGCTCAGTGGTTTTGGTTTGCATTTGGGTGTTTTTGCTTTTTGTTTAAAATCCACTAATGAGTGAATACATCCCATGCTTATCAATCTGTGTTTGTGATACTTGCTCAGGAGGATATCCTCCAAATCCATCGATTTGCTTGCAAATTTTAGGATATCATTTCTTTTTCTGCTTAATGATATCCCATTGTGTAGATGTACCACAGTTTGTTAATCCATTCTTCAGTTGAGGGTCATCTAGGTTTTTTTTCCTAGCTTCCTGCTATTTTGAGTAATGCTGCTATAACATAGTTGAGATAATGACTTTGGGGTACAAATGTGTATCTTTAGGGTATGTGTCCAATAGTGGTATTGCTATTTCTTTAGGGAGGATGATTCCCAGTTTTTTGAGAAACTGCCATACTGCATTCCAGAGTAACTCAACAAGTTTACACTCCTATCAACAATTGAGGAGTGTTCTCCTTGCTCTGCATCCTTTCCAGCATAAGTTGTCATCTGTATTTTTGATCTTAGCCTTTCTGACAGGTGTAAGGTGATATCTCAGTTGTTTTGATTTGCATTTCTCTAATGGCTAAAGATGAGCAATTTTTAAATTGCTCTTCATTTATTTGTAATTGTTCTGTTGAGAATTCTGTTTTTAATTCTGAACCCCATTTTTAAGTGGCTTATTGAAGGATTGGGGCTCTACTTTCTTGAAGTCTTTATATATTTTACATATTTTAGATATCAGTCCTCTGTCACTTGTAGGGTTGGTAATTTTTTTTTTCTCATTCTGTAGGTTGTTGTTTTATCTTACTGTGTCTTTGACCTTACAGAAGCTTCTCAGATTTAGAAGGTCCCAATTATTAATTGATTTTCTTAATGACTTTGCTACTGGAGTTATATTTAGTAAGTTATCACCTGTGCCAATGCATGGGAGGGTATTTCCCACTTACTTTTCTATAAGTTCAATGTAGCTAGATTTATGTTGAGGTCTTTGATGTACTTTGATTTGAGTTTAGTGCAGGGTGATAGGTTTGGATCTATTTGCATTTTTCTACACACTACCATCCAGTTACGCCAACACTATTTGTTGAAGATAACTATCTTTTTTCCATTGAATATTTTTGGCTGATTTGTCAAAAATCAGGTGTTCATAGGTGTTTGGGTTAATATCTGGATCTTCTATTTGATTCCATTGATTCAAAGTCTGTTTTTATGCCAATACAAGACTGTTTTTATTACTTTAGCTCTATTGTATAGCACAAAGTCTGGGATGATGGTGTGTCCTGAGGTTCTTTTGTTGAGCAAAATTATTTTGTCATTCCTGGCTTTCCTGTTATTTCAAGTGAAATTCAATATTATTCTTTTAAGCTCTGTAGCAAATTGTATTGAGATTCTGATAGGTATTGCGTTGAATCTGTACATTGCTTTTGGTAAGATTGCCATTTTTACTATGTTGATCTTATTTGTCCAGGAGCATGGAAAATCTTTCCTTTTTCTGGTTATCTTTTCAATTTCTTTCTTCAGTAACTGAAAGTTGTCAAGTGATTTGTTACTTCTTTACTTATATTTACACCGAGGTTTTTAATTCTATTTGCAGCTATTATCAAGGGTGGTATTTCTCTCTTTCTTTTTCATCCCTTTTGTCCTTAGTGTATAGGAGAGTTACTGATTATTTTGAGCTAATTTCATATCCTGCTACATTGCTGAAGGTGTTTATCAGTTTCAGGAGTTCCCTGATTAAATTTTACCAGTCACTTATGCATATCATCATATCATCTGCAAAAGTGGTAAATCCATTCTTCTTTTCTAATTTGTGTCCCCTTAATCTCCTTTCATTCTTATATTTCTCTAGCTAAAACTTTGATAAATATACTGAATACATAAAGAGAAAGAATACAACCATGCCTTACTCCTGATTTTAGTGGGAATGGTTTAAGTTTTTCATCATTTAGTTTAATGTTGCCTGTCTGATTGTTGTAAATTGCCTTTATTATATTTAAATATGTAGTTTGTGTTCCTGATCTCTCCAGCCTTTTCATCAACAAGGACTGTTGGATTTTGTCAAAGGCATTTTCAGCATCTAAAGAGATAATCATTTTTTTTCAATTTATTTATATGATGGATGACATTTACAGTTTTTCATATGGTGAACCATCCTGCATTACTGGGATGAAGCATATTTAATCTTGGTGGATGACTTTTTTTATATGTTATTGCATTTGGTTTGCCAGAATTTTGTTGAGTATTGTTTCATAAGTGTTCATGAAGGAGATCATTCTGTAATTCTCTTTCTTTGTTGCATCTTTGAGTGGCTTGGGTATCAGAGTGATTGTGTCCTCATAAAAAGGGTTTGCCAGTGTTCTTTCAGTTTCTACTGTATGAAACAGTTTGTTAAGTATTGGTGTTAGTTATTCTTTAAATATCTGGTAGAATTCTGCATTGAAACTATCAGGTCCTGTGATTTTTATTTATTTTTTTTTTTAGGAGACTTTTTATAACAGCTTTAATTTCCTTTGGTGTTATCATTCTGTTAATGTCTTTAAACTGATCTTGATTTAATTTTGTAATTGTTACCAGTTCAGAAAGCTGTCTATTTATTTTAGGTTTTCCATATTAGTAGAGTATAGATTTTTCAAAGTATCACGTGATAATTCTCTGTATTTCCTGAATGTCTATTGTTATTTCTCCCTTTTGATTTCTGATTCTGTTAATTTTGATACTGTCTCTCTGCCTTTTGGTTTGTATGGATAAGGGTTTGTCTATCTTGTTGACTTTCTCAAAGAACCCACTTTTTGACTCATTGATTCTTTGTATTGTTCTCTTTGTTTCTATTGTACTATTTTCAACCCTAAGTTTGATAACTTTCTGCCCTCTACTCCTTCCAAGTGAGTTTGCTTCTAATTGTTCTCAAGCCTTCACCTGAGTTGTTAGGTCTGTTGTGTGAGGTTTGTCTTGTTTTTTGTTTTTTTTTTTTTGTATATAGGCATTTAGTGCTATGAATTTTCCTCTTAACACTGCTTTCATTGTGCCTCATAAGTTTGGGTATGTTGTAGATTCACTTTCATTAAATTCTAGGAAATCTTTGATTTCTTTCTAAAGTTCTTTCTTGACCCAGAACTGGTTCAATGTAGAGATGTTCAGTTTCCATCAGTTTGTAGGCTGTGATTTTTATTGTTGTTGAATTGTAACCTTAGACCATGGTGGTCTCAAGTGATACAAGGAGTTATTCTCATTTGTTGTACCCATTGATATTTGCTTTATGACCAAGTATGAGTTCAACTTTAGAAAAAGTTCCATGGGATGCTGAGAAATATGTACATTCCTTTGTCTTTGGTTGGAAGCTACTGTAAATATCTATTAAGGCCATTTGCATTATAACATCTGTCAGACTCCTTATTTCTCTGTTGAGTCTTTGTCTGGTTGACCTGTCCAAGGGGGAGAGTGTGGTATTGACATCTCTCTCTATTAAAGTGTGATGTTTGATGTAGGATTTATGCTTTAGTAGTGTTGCTTTTACAAATGTAGATGCTTTTGTGATAGGGGCACAAATATTTATGATTGAGATGTCATCTTGATTGATTTTTCCTGAGATGAATAAGAAGAATCTGTCCTGTTCTATTTAGATTGATTTTAGTTTGAATTCTATTGTGTTAGACATTAGGATGGTTATACTAGCTTGTTTCTTGGGGCCATTTGGATGGAAAATCATTTCCCAACCCTTTACTCTGAGCCTGTATCTGTCTTTGAAATTGAGGTGTGTTTCTAGTATTCAGCAGAAAGATGGCTTTTGGTTTTTTTTATCCATTATGTTAGAGTGTGTCTTTTTATAGTTGAATTTAGTCTGTTGATACTAAGGAATATTAGTAATTACTGATTGATATTTTCTGTTATTTTTTGGTGGTAGCTTTTTTTTGGACTTTTTTCTGTGGGATTATCAATTGTTTGTGGTTTTATGGTTTTATGGGCTTATTTGGTTTCCTTAAGTTGGAGTTTTCCCTCTAGTGTTTGCTATAGGACAGAATTTGTAGATAGGTATTGTTTAAGTCTAATTTTGTCATGAAACATCTTATTTACTTCATCTATGATGATTGATAGTTTTTCTGAGTATTGTAGTATAGGTTGGCAGCCGTGCTCTTTCATTGTCTTTGTAACTTCTGACCAGGATGTTTTTGCTTCCATTGTTTCCATTGAATAATCTAGAGTTATTCTGATAGGTCTGCCTTTACAGGTAAGTTGGTCCTACTCCTTTGTAGATCTTAATATTTTTTCTTTGTTCTTTATTTTTTGTGACTTGATTATTTTTCCTGTATTCCTGATCTCTCCAGGACTTTTATCATACAGGAGCGTTGGACTTCATCAATGTTTTTTTTTTTTCAGCATCTAAAGAGATTATCCTGTGCTTTTTTTTTTTTCTTTCAATTTGATTATATGATGGATGACATTTACAGTTTCTTGCATTGTCATCTGCCCATTGTTTCCTTAGTTTACTCTTAGTCATCTTTTATTTGATTCTTAGTCAGTTGTGGGTCCAAGGGTTGTGTGTCTCCAGTATGCTCTGGACAAGGGGTCTGCTTGATCTCTTTCTCTGCTCTGGACATGGCATCTGTACATTCTTTTACTCTGCTCTGGATATGGGGTCCACACAATCAGAAAATATCTGAGTGTGATGATGCAGCTTACTTTGGAGAAGGGATTTGGCCATAGGATGTCCCTCTTGCTGTGTGTTTCTGGGATTTGCTGGTGTGGTTCTCTCACCTTTCTTTGTTTCAGGGCAGGCCTGGGTGTGGTAGCAGTAGTGGGGCTGTGTCCCTGGATTCAGAGAGGAGCTCTTCTGGTGGCCTAGGAGTTGTAATGTGCTCACCTCTTACTTTGCTTTGGACATGAGGTCTGAATGATTTGAAGATCACAAGGAAGCTTTTCAGTTGATATCAATAATATGGCATTCTTTAGGTAATAGAGAACACAAAGGAATTGTAGATTGTTAATTAGTTTAGAATAATTAATTAATCAAGAATTTTAGAGCACCCATAGGCTGAATTACCTTGTTTGCCTTTCTTAGATCTGTTACCGTTATCCATTGTTTAGAATTCTTTGATAACAAACACAGAAGAATTTTTAGATCAGGTAAATTCTATAATATTCTGAGTATTTAACTGCTTCTATACCAGATGTTATAAGGTATTCAATTTTTCATTGGTTAAAGGCCATTGCTGATCCCATATAGGCTTATCTGTTAACTATTTTAAAGGTAGCACTTTGAGTGTCTTTGAAAGTAGCTGTTGTTCCTTATTTTTGTACAACATAAATCGTTGGTGAATATTTTTCATAATACCTTTTAATATATTTGTCAGAATCACATGTCAGTTTATGGTTTATGTCTGAGATTAGGGAGATATTAATCTGAATATTCCATTATTGTAATAAGTCTTTTCCCCATATTCATGGCAATGTTAGGCACATATGGCATTAACTTTTCTCTTCCTCTTTCTGGCCCTATATGTTTGAGCCATCTTGCACTCAGCTTTACTTAAGATAAGATTACATTTTTCCAAACTTGAACATTTACCTCTTGAAGGAACCAACTTGGAATGTAAAATTCTGGTGAAATTATTATTACATCTAACTCTTTGTCTAACAAACCTTCGTAGCTTAGGTCAGCCATCTCTGTGGGATTCCTTTTTATTATTCTAATTCTTTTCATCATATAATCACTTCTCTGTTTCTTCAGCTAGACTAGCAGCTTGACCTGGTGCGGAATTATTAATTTCTGCCTCTGCCTTCATTCGTTTCTGTATAAAGATTCTATAATGGCAAAGTGGTTATTCATTTGATTATAGAGAAAATCCTGTATAGGTACCTTTTCTAATATTTTTTAAGTTCTAGCCTGGGACATTGTATGGGTTCTTGGGTGTTTCCTTAGCAGCAGATTTCTCTGTAATCCTATAGTGGTACTATCAATAGTATCTATTTCTTTTTTCCTCTCTGTTACTCCTCTCAAACAACCTTTGTCTTCTCCCATGATTTCTTCCCACTTCACTTTGCTCACTATCTCATATGATCCCAATTTTCTCAAGAGATCATTTCTATTTCTCCTTTTGATGAGGAATCCCAGGATGTCTCCCTTAAAATCCTTCCTCCTGTTACTTAGCTGCTTGAGGATTGTGGATCATAGCCTGGTTATCCCTTGCTATATGTCTAAAATTTTCTGATGTATTAGAACATACCATGTCTATTTTTCTTTGTGTGTGTTACCTCACTTAGGATGATACTTCTTAGATGCATTCATTTTCCTGCAAATTTTAAAATGTCATTTTTTTCCTGTTGAGTAGTTCTCCATTATATAAATATACCACAATTTTTAAATTCATTTTTAAGTTGAGGAGAATCTAGATTTTTGGAGGCGCTGAATATTACAATAATGTTGCTATGGACATAGTTGTATTAATAAACTTGGAGTAAGAATATGCATCTTTTAATGGTATTGCTGGATCATTGCATATATTGGTATCCAATTTTCTAAGAAAATGCCATACTTATTTCCAACGTGGCTGTACAAGTTTACATTTCAATCAGAAATAGATAAGTGTTTCCCTTTTGCCACATTCCCTTCAGCATAAATTGTCATCTGTGTTTTTGATTTTAGCCAATAGAGGGAATACATAGTCTGAAATATTCACCCAGATGAATATGAAGAAAACACACATATGGAAGGCTTTGACTAAATTTGGAGGCTATGTGTGAACTCAACTATGTGTAGCCACAGCTGGTTAGCAGCATATTTTAAAATTTGTGCCCCAAAAGTTGAGTATCAAATATTTCTCAAAGTATATCTGGAGACTTTTCAGGGAGTTTTCCTCAGTCAAACTTTATTTTTGTAGTCCAGGAATGATTCAATAGCCTCTTATTTTGTATGGAAATAAAACGAAATCCTCTTCTCCAAAGTGGCATTTTTTTTATTTCAATTATAAAGACAACTAAATTACCAAACATATAGGCTGAATTAATCCATCAGAATTTATAGTCAAATGCCTTTTAGCAGCTTTTGCCTCTGTAGAGTCAAAAACTTAAATATAAAACAAAACATACAGTATACAGACACTCTTTGTAATTTTCATCTTTACATGGCTTGTTAATATTTCACTTTTTAAAAAGAACTTTATTCATTTTCATTTGTCTTGCAAGCCTAGTATATTTTTAAACATGCCTCACACTATTTAGAGTTTTTTTATCAGTCTTTATTGTATATATCTTATGTTTATTTGTCTTTTTTTCTGACCACATTTTTGTTTTGCTAAAGTGGCTAACACTTCCCAGCTCCATTTCTTTTTGATCCTAATCACAGCATTATTTTGCCAAAGTATGGTTAAATTTAAATGCTTGCCCAGGATGGCTAACTATGCTTGGCTTCATCTTTTTTTGTTTGTTTGTTTTTGTCTTACTGTATTTTAGTCTGTTAAACTGTGACTAGGATTAAAGACTTTGCTAGGGTAGCTGGTTGTCTTCACACAGCTCCTAGTCCAGTTTCATAAAGTTTAGCTTTTTAGCAGGGGTACTGTCAGGACACACAATTACCACTCTGGGGAATTTTATGATCCATACATATAATCACTAAGTATAGTACTGCCATTTGTTGCTCATAAACTCCATTTAAATATTTGTCAGCAGGGACACTTAAAAGGCAGCACAGTTTTGCCAATCAGACTGTCATGAAGCCTCACTTAAAAAATATTTGCCTCTGGTTGCCTCCAGCAAATAAAGCTTTTTCAAGAAGTCGTTGTCAATAAGAAGCCAACTTTGAATTCATTCCATTGCTGCTTGTAAGAACTTAAATCCATCATATGCAACTTGTTGCTTACATTAAGGATCCTGTGATACTTCAGAAAATGGTCATGTTGCAGCATAATGTATACTCCAAATATCCAGCATTTTTTTAGCTTAAGGCCATAAGTCACACCAGGACATTTCTGTACCAGGGCTTACTCGTGAGACACAACTCAGAAGCTGGTTTTGGCTCAATTTCTGTGCTCTAAAACCCTTCTCTAAACTTTCTCAGGCTTCCCCATGCTCAGTAGCATTTATAATAAGATTCTAACCCAGACTTTCTAGCCTATCCCCAATGTTTGAATCTCCTCACAACCCCACAAAGGCAAATATTCATTTCATTCTATTTGACCTATGGCTTAGGCATACTGCTAGCTAGCTCTTTTTTCTTAGCTCAATCTATTTCACTCATCTTTATAGCCATGTGGCTACCTTCTCTCAGAGTAGCATTGTTGTTTTTTTTCTCTGTTGGCATATCTCTTGGTGTCTCTCACTTATTCCCTTTATTTTCAGAGTTTTCTTAGTTTGGTAGCTGATCCCATACTTTCTGCTTTCTGCTTAGTCAGCTTATTATTAAACCAGTAAGAGAAACAAATACCAGTCCATATCCTTTTGTCTGTTTTTTTTTAGTCTGTTGTGGTAGTAATTCTTACTGGTATGTGGAAGAGTTTGTGTGTGTGTGTGTGTGTGTGTGTGTGTGTGTGTGTGTGTGTACATTTATGTACATGGATCTTCATATGAAGTTGACAGGTTTCCTTTCAAGTTCTGTGAAGAACTGTTTTGGAATTTTTATGGAAATTTCATTGAATCTGTGCATTGTTCTTCTTATGATGGTCTTTTTTTTACTATATTTATTTTTTTAATATATGAGCATAGTATCACTTTCTTCTTAGGAAATCATCATACATTCCTCTTTTTAATTTCCTAAACATATTTAATTTGGGTCTTTCCCTTACTAGTCTAGACATACCCTGAGATAATTTATAGTATTGAGTCTGTTGGGAAAAGTGTTGTTACCAATTTCTTTGCCATTCCCTTTGTCATTAGTACATTAGCGGTCTAATAATTTTTATGTATTAATTCTGTATCCCACTATTTGGTAAGTTCATTTATCAATTAAAAGATTTGGCACTTTGAACTCATTTATATAATAAATCACATAATCAGAAATCATTTTGATTTCTTTCTTTTATATTTGTATTTTTAACTTTATCAATATCCAGTAAGAAAACATCTATATAAGTATACTTATATTGATTAAATGATATGTTGAGAAATGTATATTTATATACATGTATTCAATAATAACTGTTAAAAGGATGCCATGTATTTTAAAGATAATGTGGGAGGATAAATAGAATGATTTTGAGGTATAAGAGGCAAGGGAGGGTGTTTGCAAATAAATTAAAATTTCAAGAATAAATAAAAACAGTGTTACATTAGAAAACCTAATGACTAAATCCAAAATTTTTGACTTTTCAAAGTACCAGAGGCACAGAAAACATCATCAAGGCATCAGAACACATTTATTTCAGAGGTATTATTTTCTTCTTTCACAGAAGAAATTTAGTTCATTCTCATTAAAAGATAGACAAAAGAACTTAAATTTTAGCTTTCTCAAATATCTATTATAACTACAGTATCATAATACAAATATTAAAATGGTTCTCATTTCAGCATTGCATTAGTGAATTCAAATTATGGTCATTGTAGAAACTGTAACAGGTGAACTATAAAATATTTTGCATAAAATTAGGAGAGGTATGCTGTCTAATTTTTTTCTTACATATTTTTATATTTTATGTGCAGGTATAAGTTTAGGAACTACCAGTTTGTGCTGGCCCTGGTATTTGCCATTGAGGAGATAAACAGGAACCCTAACCTTTTACCTAACACATCTCTTGGATTTGATATTTTTAATATCCCTTTCAGTGAAAAAATTATTCTTTTAAATGCTTTTACTTGGAAATATGGAAAAAATAATATTGCTAATTACAATTGTAAAGAGGAGAAGAAATCAGTTGCTGCACTTACAGGAACATCATTTGCAGTATCAGCCCAAATGGGGACACTGCTTCAACTGTACAAAGTACCACAGGTGAGGAAGAGGTGTTACAAAATAGGAAAGCAGCTTGAGCCTGGTGTTGTTTCAGATGTCTGAAAATGAAAACAGGGTCATTTAAATTACAAATTTTTCAAAAGATAAGTATCTAGCCATTTAGAGACTTATCGGTATATTTTCTCTTTGGAATTGAATGGACCAGCAGGATAACGAACACAAACAGTACTGTTATAATTAGGAGAATTAACATACTATTTTGAAAATATCAAAGCATGGGATGATAGTCTCTAAAGCTAGAATGTATATATTAGCATCTTAACAAATCTGGACTCTTGTTCCAAATGTAAGAGTTGATGTTTATGATGTCAATACTTTTATCCTTTTTACAAATCTGTGCTTTCTCCTTAGCTCACTTTTGGGCCTTTTGATACTATCTTGGGTGATCGAGCACTGTTTACTTCTCTCTACCAGATGGCTCCCAATGACACAGCCCTGCCTCTTGGCATTGTTGCTTTGATGCTTCATTTTAATTGGACCTGGGTAGGACTCCTCATCCCAGATGACCACAGAGGAATTCAGATTCTATCTGACTTAAAAGAAGAGATGAAGAAAAATAGAATTTGTTTGGCTTTTGTGGAAATAATTTCAGGTACCTGGGCTTCATTCTCCTACAGTTTCTGGAAAAGTCTTGAAAAGATTCGAGATTCATCTGCAAATGTCATTATTATTTATGGAGATGCTGATTCTCTACAAGGTTTAATGAAGCATATAGCGCGGGAGCTAACAACATGGAAAGTCTGGATTGCAAATTCACAATGGGATGTTACAAGCCACCAAGAATATTTTATGTTAGATTCTTTTCATGGGAGTCTTATTTTTTCACACAACCATGAAGAAATGGTTAATTTTACAAAATTTATCCAAACAGTTAATCCGTCCAAATACCCAGAAGATACATATCTTCCCAAATTTTGGCATTGGTTTTTCAAATGCCCAATATCTGGGATTGATTGTAAACTCATGGAGAACTGTCAACCCAATGCTTCCTTGGATTTGTTACCTAAGCATTATTTTGACACAACCATGAGTGAAGAGAGTTACTATATATATAACGCTGTGTATGCTGTGGCTCACAGTATTCATGAGGTGATTCTTAAGCAAGTTGAAGTTCAACAAAACAAAAATGGAGAGCAAATTACATTACTTCCCTGGCAGGTACCCTCTGTTCCATTAAGTTTTAATTCAGCATTTTTACACTGAGTTAGTATTCAAAATTACACAGCTTGAACATTATACATAATGTTACAATGTTTCATATAGTGTAGAAGTGCCTGTAATTGTTACTCTGGATCTCAATATTTTTCTATGTTTAGTTATTCCTGATAAATGGCATGTCAGGTACAAGGTCAAATGTGTTAAGGCAATACCAAATTTGTTTCACAAATAGACTCACAGTTCCCTAAGTAATAGTTTTATTAATAAAAATTAGAGAGCCTTCACAAATTTTCCATAGTAAAAAATAAAAAAGTATATGCTTAATATCATCTTGCTGCTAAGTGTTGCAAAAGTTAGGTATGTAAATGATCATTTACTTACCATTATTACCTTTCATTGTATGTGCTACATTTAATATTTTTGATTCAAATGTACATTTTATGATTATGATACTAGTTTTTACAGGATAGAATTTCATTTCCTAAACATTACACAGTGAAATTGCCCACACTATAATTGCCTTTTACTTCAAATATGTTATATAATCAAAGGCTGTCCATTAGTTTGGTTCTACTGTAATTGTCTGAGAATCATGGTAATTTAAGCTTATGTGTCTCTTTTAGCTCCACCCATTCTTACAGAATATTTATATAAATAATCATTTGAGAAGTCATAAGTTAATGGATTTAAAATTTAACTTTGATTTTAAATATGACATTATGAACTTTTGGAATTTTCCAAAAGGCTCTGGACTAAAAGTGAAAGTAGGATCATTTTCTCCAAATGCTCCACATGGTCAGCAATTGAGATTAAGTGAACATTTGATACAATGGCCCACAAAATTTACACAGGTAGGTTAGTTCTAATTTCAGTTGTTTGAAATCACTAAAAAAGACATAAAGGTTCTTGTTTGTAATAATTCTTAGTTTCTCAGTCAGACTCAATCAGTATACAACTACCAATTTAGAACCTATACATAGAATTTTGTGATATGTGGATTTGGTTTAATGAAACTGTTTATTATTGACATTTTTTCTTTGCAGCTCTTAGTAATTTTTCTTTGTACTGTAGGTTTAGTGGCTTTATTATTTATTATTTTATATTGTAAGCAGACTTACAATATAATAAGTTTTTGTAGGTCTGGTCTATTTGGTGTTCTTTAGGCTTCCTGTTTCTGAAACAGTTTATTTTTTAATATGTCATATTTTTTTCTTATTTCCTATAATTTGATAAATGCTTACATAACATTATATCATTATTTGAAAAATGATATATGGCTTATTTTATGCCTGCTTTTTAAAGTGTAGAAAAAGAATTCTTGGAATTTAGTTCTCTAGCTCAGCTACAAATTATAATGGGTTTACTTGTATATTTTATCTTGCTGCTGAAAATAAAATTGTAAACAAAAGTAATTAAAAAATGTCTTTGTATCTCAAATAGAGATAGCGGTTTCTTTTTTTTTTTTTTTTTTTTTTTTTTTTTTTTTTTTTTTTTTTTTTTTTTTTTTTTTTTTTTTTTTTTTTTTACTGCTCCAGTCGATTGAAGGGGACTTTATTGGGTCCCAGGCTCATGGCCAGGTATGGCCCCAGCTTTATTTGACCTTCTTCTTGGGGTGCAGGTTGTTGGTATGACTGCACTTCTTCTTGTGGCAGTTGACTGCATGGGGGTGCAGACGTGCGTAGCACTTTCGGCAGATCATCTTGTCACAGTTGTACTTCTGCACAAGCTGACGTAGGGACGGCTCGATGATGCCACCACTCAGCCGAATCACCAGGTGCAAGGTGGACTCTTTCTGGATGTTGTAGTCCGACAGGGTGCAGCCATCTTCCAGCTGCTTGCCAGCAAATATCAGCCTCTGCTGGTCAGGTGGGATACCTTCCTTGTCTTGGATCTTGACCTTGACATTCTCGATGGTGTCTCTGGGCTAGACCCCAAGAGTGATGGTCTTGCCCGTCAGACTCTTCACAAAGATCTGCATGTTGGCGTCTGCTCGGCCGCCTTGTTGAAGAGAAAGAGGACGGCGGAACCGGAAACCCAGTTTCATTATGTTTTGCAAAACATAACTGGAAGAGTAAGAAGTTGTTGTTCATATTACTTTTACTTTAAGGAATTGCTAATGGAGAATTCTAGTGCTCACTTCTTTCCTCATTTTCATTCACATTGAAATAGCCAATGAAAGGTTGTGAACCATTTTAAGAGTAGCTCTTTTTAGTCAATATAACATCATCTGAAAATACCTCAAATTAGTGTACAAGGACTTGTAGCATGGTGGTAATAAATATTTTCAAGTTTACAGAACTAGAAATACTTGTGAAAATAAAACCTCATTACCTAAGTTTTCCATATAGGCAGAGAAAGTACAATCTGCAATCATACATGGACATGCTGCAATAAGCTAAGTTCCTTTTAATTAACCATGTTCCTTAAAGTCTGCATCCTTCCATCAAATTTATGTTCTCTGAACCAAATTTTAACACTATGAGTTTGTGTTCTATACAATCTTCCCAAACTGGTTATACCATATCCATTATCTTTATATAAATGTGTAAAACTTAAAAAATAATATGTTAATATTTAATACCTATATTTATTTCTAGTACTATGAACATTTTCTAAAATATTTTTTTCAGAATCCTAAATCTGTATGCAATAATCTCTGTGCACCTGGATTCAGAAGAACTGTCTTAGAAGGTAAAGCAGTTTGTTGCTTTGATTGTACTTCCTGCCCAGACAATGAGATTTCCAATGAGACAGGTAAATGCAAGTCTTAGAAATATTTAAACTCTCTATTCAGTTTTTAAAAATGTCAATAAGTGAAAATACCTATGAGACAAATAAAAAGATATAAATGTTTCCTATCATAGTAATTTTAATGGCATAGCAAAATATATTTCCTTTTGAAATTACATAAGAAAAAATTAAAATGTATATTATTTATAAATTGATTTATGGTACTTATTTATAATTTATATTATTTATTCATTATGGATTATTTTAACTGAAAAATAAACCACATTACACATTCAAACATTTTAATGGCCCTAAAAACAAGCTGGCATTGCCATCCTAATATTTAAAAAAGTAGACTTTAAACTAAAATCAATTAAAAGGGACAAAGATGGGCATTACTTATTCATTGCAGAATGAACTGGTCAAGAGGAGATTTCAATCCTGAATTAATTGGATGTTTTTAAGAATATTTCTCACCACAATTTTTGTAACCAGTAGACAACTCGAAGTTATTTTTATGAGTTTCCTAGTGCATAACATTTTACTATTTTGCATACTTGATTAAAAAAGATTTCTTTTTTATTGTATTACTCTACTAGAATAAGAAACAATATTACAGAAATAAATGTAAGAAAATGCCATCTGCCTGCAATGAAATGACATTCAAAACCCTTCGAAATGCAATGGTCTACAAAATTTCCATTTCCACAGTATAACATAAAAATTTTCAAAATTATTTAAACAGTGAAAAAAAATAAATTTAGCATTTCCACAGCCACTAGTGTTGATGCATGTATGAATATGTGGTTTTTGAGTATTATAATGAAAATAAGACTGTTTTTTAGTACTTTAATGCACACAAATGCTTATAGAATATAAGCATAAATATAATTTTTAGTACATATAAAATAAAAACATTTGAAAATAACAATTGTAACTACTATTTACATTATACAGTCTTATAACTACTTCTTTCATTTCTGCTGTATTGGAAATCTAGGCACAGGTGTTTGCACCTGTAGTGATATCAATTGATGAGTCATTAACTTCAAGACAGTTTACACGAAATAGACTCAAATGTTTCAAAGTTTAGGAAAAATAAAAAGAGAGAATTGTTAACCAGAATATGAGAATGGACATTAAGACATATTGAATAAGGCCCCTAGAAAAATGAGTAAAAATATGCCATACTTATGTGCAATAAAATATTTTGCAGTTGGAGAAAAACATGACATCATAAAAATTACAGGTATGTGGATGACATGAAGGAAATGAGATTGAGGAGTGAAAACATGAGGGATACCTTTGGTCTAGTTTTGGTTATAAAGAGAATAGAGAATAATGAAAGCGATAACTTGATATAGGTGGCCATTTTGTGGTAAGTACATACTTTTTACTAGAGAAACTATGAGAAATCTACAAGGATGACCTCAGCTAGGATTCCAGGAAATAGTAAAGAGGATACCTGAACTGGTCTTCTCATATAGTTAGATATGTAACTACCCTCATTGTCATATGAGAGACTTCATTCAGTTACTGATGAAAACAAATACAAAGATTTTTTTTGTCGCATTATGTTCATTGATTAACTGAAGACATAATTATTTTAAAATTCTTTGTCTTGTAATTCTACCAACTTAAATCTTTGCTATTATTATATAATTATTGATGAATTAGTCATATTCCCTTACTTTTTCATCTTTTCTCTTTCTAAATTTGCATTTTTCATTAATTTAGTCATTTAGTTTACCTTCCATAATTTTAATAATAATATGGCTCTGCCTTTATTATAATTCACTGTATGCATACTTGTATTCCAGTGTTAACTATCTATAGATGTAAATAAAAACACATACAAGGTGTTTTGAAACTATGACAATTTAAGCAACAGAAGTGACTCCTAAATCCTATAAATTCCTAAAATACAGAATAAATTCACAACACATAGAATTTACCATATGGTGCATATTTTTGAAATTCCAGACACCTTTATTTGTAGAAACTAGATCCTAGTAGCTTTAAGTTTCCTATCCTTCTGTGGTACTATATGTAGCGTGAAAGATTCTTTCTCAAGTCTTTCTCTAATAATGTTCTTTGTTAGCTAGGGTCACTCCCTCAGTTTGCTGTTCATACTGATTAAACTCTCCATGCTTCTATTCTTATAACTTATTATCAAACCATGTTGTAAAACTTTGCACATGAAACTTCTACTGATGCTTCTCTCAATAAATATGTGGGTCTAACCTTGAGTGAAAAAAAATAAAATATTAAAAAAAAAAAGAAATTCATTCCATACCATTGATATTTAAGTTCACCTGCTGAAACATGTAGAGCCTCCAACACTCTTAAGCCCACAATTTTTTTTCCACTTTTCCTCTCATGCTTATAGAGGTTTATGAGATCTCCAGCACGAAGTAAAAGTCTTTTTTTTTTTTTTTATTACCGGGAAATATTTAGTTGATCTGTGGCTCCTAAGGAAATTTTAGTCATTCATGTGCTACACATATATTTAATCTCTTCTAATAAAATTCAAATTGAAAAATGTGTTAGTAAGTTTAATCAAAAGTAAAATTGTGAAGTCTAATGCTGAAGCTTTATTTCAGAAATACACAAAATTTATATAATAAAATATAGCACAAATACACAAATTTGAATGTTTTTAACTCTATGAATTTCACATAAGCATCAGATATTACAATTATTGTAAGTATCTGAAAGTATCTAAATATTTTTGTTTCTGTTATTAAAATGCATATTTTCCATTTTTTTATATTTTAAAATTTTATGCATCGAAAATTTTCTATATATTTTATCTTATTGTTCAACATCCTTCTACTTCTCAAAGATTCCATTTTCCACTAAACTTAATATTATTTTTTCTCTCATATAAAAACTACAACAAGAAGACAGGGATCTTGTTTGTGTTTACCAAATATTTCTGAGTATGAGCCTGTCCTGAAGTTTGGTTCAACAAGGGTTCATTGTTGCCCTGTTAAAAACAAAATCTTATTTTTCTTCTTCAAATATTAATTATTTTGGAATAATTTCTGGATTTACAGAAGTACTTTATACTTACTTTCCCAACACTATGCTCTAAGTTTGTGTGGCATGAGCTTGTGCTGGTTACTGAATATTGTTACCGTCTTCGTGACTTCATAAGTGCATATGCCCTGTTGTCTTTGGAAAATGCTCATCTCTTAAAATAATCTACTACCTCAGCATTAGTCATTTAAAAATATTTGACCCATGTAAACTCAGACTCCATTGAAAGGAGTATATTTATTGAAAGATTTGTCTTTTGGGAGCAAGTGGTGAGGTGGCTTTGAAATTTCCTATGCTCAAGAAAGCACTGAGTTTCACAATCTAATTCCTGTTACAATGTGATTAATAGGTACCCAGCATCATGTCTGCCTGCATGTCATCATTTTCCTCATCATAGTGATAATGGACTGAACTGAAATATAAACAAGTCACTTCAAATTAATTGCTATCCTTTTAAAGAGTTGCCTGGATATCTCTTCACAGTAATAAAAACTCTGAAACATTTGGCATATTATGAACATTACATCTTGATTTCCACATATATTCCCACACCTTAACAGAAGTGATGTGATGATAACATTTTATTCAGAAATGATTAGTGCAAAGTCTTTTATTCTCTCTAAAGTTTTGGCATGTAGGTCTCATTAATTACTATCTACTGCAAGAAAAATTTCTAAGGATGAAATGATAAGCTGATCCATGAGTATGGTGATTCAACAATAGGAGTCACTTTATTGCTAAGATTATTTAATGAATTGATAATAATAGATTTACCAATGAAGCCAATTCCAAGAAATCATTAAACGTATTAGATATGGGTTCTATCTTATGGAATGAGTGTTAAATATAATAAAAATGTGACTGTGTACACTTCTAATACTCTATACACTGTTGCATCAGTGTGTATATCTTAAAACTAGGCTATTGTTACAGTTCACAAAATATGAAACTGAGTAAAATAGATATTTATTTTTCTTCTCTGGTTGTGTATAAATCCATCTAGCTTTATGAAGGCTAACTAGAAGTGCTTAAGCGTCCAGCTAAATACCAGCTAAATACCAAGGTCTCTGATAGAAGTACATGGTAACTTTCATTAATAATACTCTTGTGATCAAGATGTAGATAGTAAGTACATTTTGCAAAAAGTTTTAATAATAAATTATTTAAAACATCAAAATGATAAGAATATCCAATAATCAAGCTGTACCAGATTTTAATAAAAAGCTTAGAGATACAATATATTGTATTAAATGAATAAATTGTTAACTGCTTGGTGATCAGCAGTATAATAACTAATTTTAAAGAAAATTATTTTGTTGTACATATGAATAATATGCAATTCAAGGTTGAGATGTAGTTTTGTAAAGAAATGATATTAAAATTAATTTAGTTTATGCAAAAAAAATAGGCTGAAGTATAGTAAATGATTTCTGGCCCATATGTCTAGGCCTTGCCCTGAGATTCTGAATCACAGACCTGCAGTACTGCAATCCCACAGAAACATGCAGACCAATATTAATTTTATGCTGAATGGCCTATGGCCACAGCATATAACTTGCTAAAACTTAATTCTTATATTGAGTCACATGGCTGAACAAGATATGAATTATTGACTATAGAACACCATAGATAACTTCTGCATCTGCTGGCTTCACCACTGGTCTCTTTCTGTCTTCTCTGCAGCATCTCTGTTCTGTTCTTCCTGTTCCCAGAGTTTTCTTAGTCTGGTAGACCTGCCCACACTTGCTGTCTACTGTTGTCCAATCAGCATTTTTATTATACCTAATGGCAGGACAATTATTTACAATGTAACAAAATAATCTCACTACAATTCACCTTTTTTTCTTTTTAAACAAGAACTCCAAATCTAATATAATTTTTCCATTATCTACAGTGACTTATAATCAACACTGTAAACAAACACACACATTCATAATCCATTTTGGGGGGATTGTGAGCATAGTTGTCTAGGCTACTTCCTGCTGAATGGAGGCATTGACATTCCCATGGGCATCAAAATAAAATTAAGATTATGGACAAATCTTTAGTGAAGTAGTCACCAAGACTGTCTCATATCAGCTAATCTCACTGAAGTTATTTTGGATACAGAGCTCCAAAAAAACTTCAACAGAGGTGCTCTGAAATGCTGAATTATCTGGGCAATATGATTTCACTTGCATCTTTTCAAGGGTCTTCCTCAATCAAACATAATTTTCTTAGCGAGGAATAAATCTACATCCTCTCCTTTTCTATAGAAAGAAAAACATTTCTCTAAAGTAGTACATCTTTTGATTTCAATTTTAATGATTCATTTTAAAAATATATAGAATGACCTGATGTGGTGGGAGGGGGAAGGGACCTTGAATAAGAATATACAAGGATAGAAAATGTGACTTCTTTGTTCATAATAATAAAATAAAAATAAAAATAAATAAAAAATAAAAAGTATATAGGTTAAATCACTTCAGCAGCATTTACAAGCAAATGTCTTTTAGCAGTTTCTACTACTTCCTTTACAGTCAAAAAACTTAAAGACAAGATAATAACATATAGTTTCCAGATACCCTTTGTAATTTCCATTTTTCATGGATTATTATTATTTTTAAGGACTGTCTCTATCCTCTTTCCTTTTTCTTTTCTTTCTGAAGCCTACATATATTTTTAAACTTACTCTAAACTATTTAGAGTTTTTTTTAAGTCTGTCTATGCTATATATCTCTTAAATTTTCTGAGATCAGATGAGATCGGCCATGTTCAGGGTGGTATGGCTGTAGACAAAGCTTTACTTACTATTTATACAGCATTCTGCCTCCACTATGCCTGTGTGCCAGAAAAGCACTCCAGATCTCATGATAGATGATTGTGAGCCACTGTGTGGTTACTGGGAATGAACTCAGGACCTCTGGAAGAACAGTCACCTCTGAGCCATCTATCCAGCCCCTCATTTCTTATCTTTTTTTCCTGTTACTAACCATACTTTTATCTTCCAAGGTGTGGATAAGAATTAGAGGCTTGGTCAGGAAGGGTGACTTCACCAAGATACCTCTAGTTATTTGTGTTTCTGAACACATCTTTAATCTGCCACGGTGTGGATAAAGATTAAAGGCTTCATTCACTAATGTGGATGACTGGGTCCACCCAGCTCCAACTCTATCTTCAAGGAAGTTAGCTTTTCAGCTGAGACAATGGTACGACTCATAGTTACCACTCTGGAGAATTTTATGGTTCATACAACCATCAAGTAAAGCACTGCCGTTCTCTGCTCATGAATTTTCTTTAAAATTTTGGCAGCAGGGTCTCTTAAAAGACTGACAAGTATTTTGTCTCTAAGGCTGAATTAGGAATCCTCTCTTTAAAAAGATGCACCTCTGCCTGACTCCAGCATAAAAAGCTTTCCCAAGAAAACATTGCTGCTAATAACCGGCAGTCTTTGATTCTATTTCCTTTTTGTCTATGTAAACAAAAAGCTTAAATACATCATTTAGAGCTTGTTGCTTTCATCTAGGATCCTGTGAGACTTCAGGAACTTGCCATTTTGGATCCTAAGATGCACGCCAAAAGCCTGTCATTTTTAATTCAAACCAACAGAATACTCCAGCACATCTCTGAACCATGACTCATTTGAGAAATACAACTCATGGCTCTGTTTCTGTGCTCTAGACCATTTTTAAGCTTTCTATGTCTTTATGTAGGTATATTTTACTCATATTGCATGCCAAATGTGGCATAAATTCTGGTGGTATTAAAAGAAACTCTGAGCCAGATATCAGGGAAAGGCTGAAATGTTAAACAGAGGAAGCACACAGCTATCTTCTAGCTTTCTCATCCTCAATTCAATTCTCTTCACTTCTAATATCTCATTTGTCTTCCTACCACTGCCTTAAATATTTTCTTTGCCCAGTTGTATCACACCCAAGTTTAGATTAAAGTTGTAGGCTATAACTATTTGGTAGTTAGCCTTGAACTTACAGAAATGCAAAGAAAAGATCTCTGTCTCTGGAATTATGGGTTTAAAGGTAAGGCACTACCACAGCCTGCCTGGGAGCCTGAAACTCCCTCTCTAAAACAAGTTGGCCTCAAACTCAGATCTGCTGGGATTAAAGGCATAAATCCCTTGGCCTTGTCAGGTGTGGGTCAGCACTCCTGGTCTCTTCCTGGACTCCCACCTCACATTTAGTCCCCCATGCTGGGATGAAAGTTATGTTACTACTCTCTGATCCTCCTGTGATATCCTCCTCTGATATTTCAGACAGGTTTTAATAATTATTTAACATATAAACACTTAGTATTCTGAGAAGCCAGCAATTTAATTAATATTTGCCTAAGTTCTGAATCCAGTGCTATTCCGTTAACTGCTGCAGATAATCTCTTTAAAACGTCTCTGGAAGTTTCTTTTGAACTTTGAAAAACTTTTGCAAAGGATTCAATATTTTTTTCTATTTCTTCAAACCAATACTAAGCATTTAAGGCTGTTATGTGGCATAAATCTAGTGTATGTTCACTGAATATGCCTTTTAATATCAGCATAATCCCTTTTCCTAAGAAACTGGCCTTGGGAAGCATCTATGCTTCTGGCTCTGTTTCTTTGTTTTATTGTTTTAACTTACTCCTCCTCCTTCCACCATGTTTTCTACTGTAAAAGAGGCTGAGCTTCCAAACAGCAGTAACCATATCTAACCAGTTCTTAGGGGTGATCCAGATACATGATAGCCAACTTTTTAGCATTTTTTTACAAATGTTGAATGCATTCCATATGTCACAATTGCTTCCTTGGCTCTTCTTAATTCTAACATTTGTACCAGAGCCCAACTAGCTTCTGTACCATTTTTATTATTTTGCAATTTTTTAATGGTTACTGGATATATTAATGTTGGCTGTTTGATAATCTAGACTTTTTTTTGTAATCTTAGACGAAATTGCAGAGATATGTTCTTTATATTTTCCTGTTTGGGTTTGAATACCTTTGTGTTATCGCTTAACAGTCATTTCTAAGACTTTTTGGCATTAACATTAATTGATTTCTTCAATGATAAACTGAAATAAAAAATATTCATAGTAAACATTATGGTGCTAATCTCATCTACTAAATTTATCTTTTTCTTTACTGGTTCAAATATCAAATCATCTAGAGAAAGATCACAGAAAGGCCAAACACCATGCATTGCTTTAGATACATTCCCCTTTTAAAAAAAAATCTGATTTACTCACCAATCTAGTTGTAAGTGATGTTTCAAATGACTAGGAAATGGGGCAGCTAACTAGTGTGATAGCAGCCCAAGAAAGAATTTCAAAATAGAGAAGAAAAACCTGTCACCTACCAGATGAAAGAGGATACAGTCTCACAAACTTATCCACATGAAAGTGAAATGGAAACACATTTCACCCGTCTACCTATGACTGAAGGCTAACTTGGAATATAAAGCCTAGCAAGCCAGTAATAACTCATCTGGTCACATGTTCCTCTGGCCAACAAGTGGCATTTGGGGGAGAATTTGTGCCCCCAAAATTGGACACCAAATCTACTAAAAGGTTTGTGACCTGTACTCTAGGCCTAGTCCTGTGGTTCTGACCCAGAGACTCACAGTTCCAGAGTTCCACAGAAACACAAAGACACTTATATGAATATTATGCTGAATGGCATATGACACAAGCATATAACTTGATTACTCTTAATTCTTAAAATAGCCCATGATTCTTTCCTTGTTTAGCAATGTGGCTTAGTACCTTTTCTCAGAATACCATAGATGACCTCTACATCTGCTGGCTTCTGTGCTCAACTCTTTCTGGATTCTCTGTGTCATCTCTGCTTTGTTCTTTCTGTTTCTAGAGTTTTCATACTCTGATAACCCTGCCCTCACTTCCTGTCTACCTTTGGCCAATCAGCATTTTTATTAAACCAGTAGCTGGGACAATATTTTATAATATAATAATATGATTGTACTATACTAAAGTGAGTTAAAGAAACATAAAAAAAAATTAAAGTCCAGAGTGTGCATGAAAATAATATGGCTTAAATGAATAAGTTAATTTTTGACTCAAAAAAAACATTGACTTTATAAATTCGGAGTTTTTAACTATAAGATATTTATTCATTTATATGTTAAAGAATCAAAGTGAGTCACTGAGGTAAAAGTCCTAGTGTTGAAAAAAATTTAAGAATAAAGAAATAAAAACAAAACAAAAAAAAACCTCTGAAAACATACTCATGAAAACTTTATTTTTCTTTTAATTAGATATGGATCATTGCCTGAAGTGTCCAAAAAGCCACTATGCAAACACAGAGAAGAATCAGTGCCTGAAGAAAACTGTGACATTTTTAGATTATAAAGATCCTTTGGGCATGGCACTGAGCGGTATAGCCTTGTGCTTCTGTGCAATTACAGCTACTATTCTTGTGGTATTTTTGAAGTATCAATACACTCCTATTGTAAAGGCCAATAATCGGGCCCTCAGTTACATTCTTCTCATCACTCTCAAATTATGTTTCCTCTCTTCTTTACTATTCATTGGTCAGCCAAACACAGCCACATGTATTATGCAGCAGATCACGTTTGGAATTGTGTTCACTATAGCTCTCTCTACTGTGTTGGCCAAAGCACTTACTGTAGTTATTGCCTTCAGGGTCACTTTTCCAGGGAAATTCATGAGGTGGTTATTGATATCAAGGGCCACCAACTACATCATTCCCACCTTCACGCTGTTCCAAATTGTTCTTTCTGGAATCTGGCTGGGAACCTCCCCTCCATTTGTTGATAGAGATGTTCATTCTCAACATAGGCACATCATCATTGTGTGCAACAAGGGCTCAGCGATTGCCTTTCATTGTGTTCTTGGATATCTCTTCTCCTTGGCTCTTGGGAGCTACACCATGGCCTTCTTGTCCAGGAATCTTCCTGACAAATTCAATGAAGCCAAGTTCTTGACATTCAGCATGCTTGTGTTCTTCAGTGTGTGGGTGACCTTCCTTCCTGTCTACCACAGCACCCAAGGGAAGGTCATGGTGGCTATGGAAGTTCTCTCCATTTTGGCTTCCAGTGCAGCACTCCTAGGCTTCATATTTGTGCCCAAATGCTATATAATTTTGTTAAATCCAGATAAGAATGTGTTTCATGGCATCAGAGACAATGCACACTATAGAAGAAATAGCCATAATTAATCTCAATAAACCAATACATTTTGCTATATTTCAAACTTAATGCATGGTTTGAGGACAATCCCATTTTATTCTAAGTACTAGTTACACAACATTTGAATTCATAAGCTATTGTTCCTTCATCTATTTATATTAAGACTCATATTATCCTACTATGGGCAACAGATTACTAGGACTAATAGTAATGTTATGAGTTATCTTCAAATATAGTCCCACTGTATACACTTGTCTGAACATCATTATAGAAACAGTTCTATCCTTGAATGCAAAGGCTCTTTTCGTGTCTGCCTGCATATTTTAAAGGTTAAAAGCCTATGGTACCACATCTGCCCAATGTTAAATTTTTCTGTTGTCTTTTAAATTGATTTTTAATTTTGTAGTTACTGATTAAATCTGTTTTTATCTGCACTTATTCAATCTTATTTTGTTAGGCAAATATGTTTAATTTTGCAAAATGAATTCTGATATTTTGCTGTTAAAATTTTGATGTGAACTTTGTAAGTCATAAATTTAGATTAGAAACACTTTAATGTCAGTTCCTATTTTCATTTGAATATGCCCAAATGTCAATATATGCATATGTTAGTGTGTTTGTGAATCCCTATGGATATTTCACTAATTTATTATAATTTCTTAATTTTTATTTAAAAATATTTGTAATTTGTAATAAACTTCTATATTTTATTTTTATGTAGCCAAATAAATCAAAGCTGATAGCTTTACTTTTTAAGTTTTTCTTTTGTTTAAGTTAGGTATTTTGTATATAATGTATCTTGTTTCTAGTTTTTTTTTCCTTTACTCATATCACTTCTATATCAACCCATCTAGTCCCAGATCAAACACATTTGTTTCTCTCATTAGAAAACGAGCACTGTGTAATAATAAGTAAAACAAATCAAAACAACTACATTGAAAAATGATAAAACAAATAAAAAAAACAGTAGGAAATGAGTTCCCAAATGTACAAGACATGAATATATATCCAGAAAACCATAAATTTTACAGATATTCCATAAAAACACAATATATATATATATATATATATATATATATATATATATACATATATATATTTGAACCAAACCAATAGGGAAAGATATAGATGGGGGAGCGAGAAAAGAGAATAAAAGAAAACCAAAATGAAAAAAAAAAAACACTTTGTAAGGAAAAAAACCTATATAACAGGGTCCTCCAATAATGCCATTGTATTTATTTTCTGATGGCCATCTACTCCTAGGTATGTGGGTTACCTAAAAGTATAGTTTGTTTTCTGAATGATACTGTCTTTGAGGAAACTAAAATTTTATTACAAAGCAATTATAAAATGGAGGTAATTTGGGGGATAGAGATGGAGGAATGTGTTTATTTCTTTTTAACTCTATGACACATTCCATTGCTTTAAACAAATTCCCCTTCTAACTCAATCACCAAACTTGTTTTTAGTGATGATTCTGTTGACTGTGCATTGGGGCAGCTACCTACTATTATAGCACCCTAAGAAGGAGTCAAAAAAGATAAAAAAAACCTACAACTGTCCAAGAGTTAGGCCACTGTCTGAAATACTTATCAAATGATAATCTTAGAAAATCTTGAAAAACTTAAGATAATAATATATCAAAATTATTACTTAATATTATTTTGATTATTGGCTTATTGGTTTGGGGATATGTAAATATTCTCTAGTCTTTAGGAGTCTCTTAATATTACTCAACATATTAAGCAATATTTAAAAACATGAAATTATACAGATATTTTTGATAGTTTACATATTCATGTGTTTTAGATTCTCTCTGAAAAACATCACTGTTATTCATTCCTTCAGATAAACTACAAATTGAAATTAATGAAACAAAAAAACAGAATAAAATTTTGCAAAAAAGTACACTATTACCTCAAATGAATTGGGTTACATGTGGTTAAACTGTCTAAATTAAATATGTATGTACTTATAAACCTATGTATTAGCATTAATACAAATTTTAATGTTTTCATTTAAAGAGAAATTCAGTTATATACACCTAGTAAAATAAAACTCGAAAACATTTTTAAAGGAAGTAGATTTATTTCTGGGGATAACATACACAGTTATGTACAGACCTTGCATCTTATCAAAGTAGCTTCTCTTCTCAACTGAGAACTCAAGAGGAACTAACTAATAATCAATATGTAGACTTGTGAAACTCATTCCAAAAATTCTTTCTAGAAAGCTCCTTCACACCTTTCTGAGGGGTCATGGTAGAAAATGAAAGAGAAGAACTATAAGACCCAAAGTATCACAGACTTTGCTGTAAAACTGCCTATCTCAGTAACATCAGAAACTACACCCATAGAATAAAGTCTTACCAATATTAATAACTTAATCTGATCTTAACATAGAAGACATCATTGAATATAGCAAACTGTATGGGAAGAAACCCTCAAAGCCTCCTCTCTATACAAAGAATTATAGGCTACCAATTAAAAGTGGAAGTGGGAGGGTGGCACTCGCCATGAAAAGCACATGTTGTAGATTCATTTTCATTAAATTCTAGAAAGACTTTGATTTCTTTCTTAATGTCTTCCTTGACCCAGAGATGGTACAGATGAGTGATGTTTAGTTTGCATGAGTTGGTAGACTTTCTTTGATTTTCGATATTCTTGAAATCTAACTTTAGGCCCTGGTTAACCGAATTGATGCAAGGGATTATTTTCAGTTTTATGTATTTGTTGATATTTACTTTATGACCAATTATGTGGTCAATTTGGGAGAAAGTTTCATGAGGAGCTGAGAAATATGTATATTCCTTTGCATTTGGGTGGAAGCTTCTGTAGATATCTATTAAATCCATTTGCATCATAACCTCTTTTATACTCCTTATTTCTCTGTTGAGTCTCTGTTTGGTTGACCTATCCTTTGTGGAAAGTGGGGTATTTAAGTCTTCCACTATTTGGATGTGAGAATTGATGTGGGATTTGAGCTTTAGCAGTGTTTCTTTTACATAGGTAGGTGCCTTTATATTAGGGGCATAAATATTCAGAATTGAAATCTCCTCTTGACCAATTTTTCCTGTGATGAATAAGTAATGAACATCTTAGTCCCTTTTAATTGCTTTTAGCTTAAAGTCTACTTTGTTAGATATTAGGATGGCAACCCCAGCTTGTTTCTTAGGACCATTTGACTGGAAAATCTTTTCCCAACCGTTTACTCTAAGCCTGTGTTTGTCTTTGTGATTGAGGTGTGTTTCTTGTAGGCAACAAAAGGCTGGCTTCTGTTGTTGTATCCATCTTGTTTTGTGTGTCCTTTTATAGGAGAGTTGAGTCCATTGATATTAAGAGATATTAGTGACCAATGATTGATATTTCCTGCTATTTTTGGTGGTAACTTGTTTGTATTTCCTTTCTCTGGAGTATTCTTCTGTGGGGTTATTGATTGTTTGTGGTTTCATGGGTGTATCTGGGGTCCTTATGTTGGAGTCTTCCCTCTAATACTTTCTGTAGTGCTGGATTGGCTAAGATGAAAGACACAGAAGACATCCTATGCTGGAAAGGATATCAAGCAAGGGGAACACTCCTCCATTGTTGGTGGGAGTGTAACCTTGTTCAGCCACTTTGGAATTCAGTATGGCAGTTTCTGAGAAACCTGAGAATCAATCTCCCCAAGGATCCAGCAATACCACTTCTGGATGTATACCCTAAAGATGCACAGTCACTCTCCAAAGTCATTAGCTCAACTATGTTCATAGCAGCATTATTTGTAATAGCAAGAACCTGGAAACAACCTCTATACAATGGAGTACTACTCAGCAGTAAGAAAAAATGATATCTTAAAATTTGCAGGCAAATTAATGGATTTAGAGAATATCCTCCTGAGCGAGGTATCATAAACCCAGAAAGATAAGCAGGGGATGTACTCACTCATTAGTGGACTCTAAACAAGCCAACCAGCAAATAAGAAAAATGCAAATCATGCCCATGCTGCAAGCCACAACCACTGAACAGCCTGGGATCAGAACCTCCTTGGACTGACTCCTTGGATCCCACTCCCGCTTGAGGAACACCTGACTCTGTGTTGAGGTTGGGGGAAGAAAACTGTATCTTCCAGGAGTGGAGGCTGATCTAAGCAATATTGGGACAGTGGGACCTGCCTGCTGCCTGCCCAGATAGGGGATAGGGAGTTGTGGAGAAGAGAGAATGACCTGATGTTGTGCAAGGTGGTAGAGACCTTGAATAAGGATATACAAGGATAGAAAGTGTGACTTTTTTGTTCCTAATAATAAAATAAAATAAAATAAAAAGTTCTAAAACTTAAACACATATGAAACCTCACACACTAATAGTGGCAGACTTCAATAAAAAAAAGAAAAGCACATGTATTAGTTGTCTATTGGTAAGGTTTCAGTCATAAAAAATTACATACAAGTAACATTACATGGGTTAAACAGGTTGTACTAAGTAATATATATGTTCATTAAAGTACATATGTACATGAAAGAACGATTGTCAAAAAGATTTTGTAAATTTCAAGGAGAGCAGAAGAGATCTAAGTTTGGATTTGAAGAGAGGAAAGGAAACATACAAATGTTTTAAATAAAATAAAAACTCAAAACTAACCAAAAAAGAATAAAAACTGAAGCACAATGCATATAGATTATACCTTAAGTGAATAAAGGAACCAATAAAGAGAATAGAAGAAATATCAAAATATCTTAAATTGGTGGTTTATTCTCTCAGTCTGCTATACCAACAAAATTACTAAACAAAGTCCTTTCATAAATTAGGTCAGTATTTGGTTAACACTTTGGATGGCTTAAACATTTAATGTTCCTTAAGGATACTGTGGATCTTTCAGCTGTGCATGGACAAATGTCTTTTTCTTTCTTTTTTTTTAAAGGATTAAACACAAATGGCAAATTCTTAACCAAATTAAACGAACAAACTAACCAAAAAAACAAGGAAAGACCTCGCTCAGTAGGATATCCTTCAAATACATTCATTTGCCTGCACATTTTAGGATATCATTTTTTCTCATTCCTGAATAGTACTCCATTGTGTAGATGTACCATATTTTGTTAATCCATTTTTCTTTTTCTTTTCTTTTCTTTTTCTTTTTTTGACAATGCTGCATCCTTTTCCTGCAGGGACAGTGATCTTAATGACATAAACACCCAGGATCTAGAAAATGTGCAATCAGTGAGAAGTTAAGAGTCTACGCCAGCTCTGATGTGATGATAGTCTGGTTCATTTTGAAAAATAAGGAGTCCAGTGCTCCACAGTATAACAGTGGCAGAGTTGGGGAGCAGAGCTGTATCTCTGTACCCAGGAGCTGACAGACTGGCTTGAGAAGTGGAATAAACAGTAAGTTACCTGTTCGCCTGGGTGATACGGAACACAGGCAAAGCAAAATGCTTTTCCTCCCGAAGGCTTGTTTTTATTTTATGTGTATGAGTGTATGCATGTGTACCATGTGGCTTGGTGCTCAAAAAGCTGTAGGGTTCCCTGGAAATGAGTTGCAGCTGGTGTGAGTACCATGTGGATGATGGGAAACAAACTCTGGTTCCTCTGCAAGAGCAGCATGTACTTTTTTTTTCCTTCTTTATTTTGTATTTATCAAAAAAGCAGTAAAATGAATTTAAAATGAGGAAAAGTTAATATTAACTATAAAGAGGACAAGAATCATAAGCATGGCTTATCAAGGGTGGTAATGCAAATAAGATTGCTACACATATATTGACTTTGTGTTCAGCTTTCCTTCTGAATTTGTTAATCCATTTTTCAATTGAGGGGTATCTAGGTTGTTTCCAGGTTCTTGCACATGCACACACACACACATGAGCACACCATGGTTCACATGTGGAGGTTAGAGAAAACCTGTTAAGCATCAGTTCTCTCCTTTCACTGTGAGCAAATGAACATTTTAAAATTTGGTGGTACAATGACCAGACTGAGTTTTTATTTTCCCATGTTTAGTATTTTTTTTCTATTTTATTATGAATAAAGTCACATTTCCTATCTGTGTATATCCTTACTCAAGGTCCTTTCCCCATCCCACCACCTCAGGTCACTCTTTCTTCTCCACATCTCCCCATCATCTCCTCAGCATGGGCAGGAGGTCCCAAGGTCCCAATATCTCAATGTCCCAGTGTCCCAATATTGCACACTTCAGCTTCTCATGATAGATCCAGTTTACTCCCAGCAACATTGAGACTGAGTCAGGTATTCCTCAAGGGGCAGTCGGATCAAAGGTGTCAGTCCAAGGTGTTCCAGATCCCAAGCTGTTCAGTGGTTTTGGTTTGCAGCATGATCATGCTTTACTTTTTGCAGTTTTATTCAGAGCTCACTAATGAATGAGTATATCCCCTGCGTATCTTTCTGGGTATTTGCTTCCTTGCTTAGGAGGATATTCGCCAAATCCATCCATTTAACTGCAAATTTTAGGATATCATTTTTTCCTATGGCTGAGTAGTACTCCATTGTGTAGATGTACCACAGTTTGTTAATCTATTCTTCAGTTGAGGGGCATATAGTTTGATTTCAGATTTTTGCTGTTACAAATAATGCTGCTATGAACATAGTTGAGCTAATGCCCTTGAAGTGCTATTGTGCATCTTTAAGGTATACACCCAGAAGTAGTATTTCTGGATCCTTGGGGAAATTGATTTCCAGTTTTCTGAAAAATTGCCATGCAACATTACAGGGTGGCTGAACAAGCTTACACTCTCACCAACAATGGAGGAGTGTTCCCCATGCTTTGCATCCTCTCCAGCATAGATTGTCAGCTGTGTCTTTTATCTTAGCCAATCTAACAGGTGTCAGGTGGTATCTCAAAGTTGTTTTGATTTGCATTTCTCTGATGGCTAAAGATGATGAGTACTTTTTCAAGTGCCTTTCAACCATTTGTAATTCTTTTTGCTGAGAATTTCCTTTTTAGTTCCGAATCCCATTTTTATTGGATTATTCAAGGTTTGGGGCTCTGCATTCTTCATTTCTTTATATATTTTAGAGATAAATCCTCTATCACTTGTAGGACCATTGAAAATCCTTTCCTATACTGTAGGGCTAGGGTTAGGGTTAGGGTAGTCACCAGTGACATTTTGTAAAAGGGTATTTCCCACTTAGTTTTCTATCACGTTCAGAGGGGTTGGGTTTATTCTGAGGTCTTTGATCCACTTGGATTTGAGTTTTGTGCAGGGTGACAGGCTTGGATCTATTTGCATTTTTGTACATACTACCATCCAGCTTCACCAACACTGTTTGTTAATTTTTCATTGAATATTTTGGGCCACTTTGTTGAAGATCAGGTGTTCATAGGTTTTTAGATAAATGTCTGGATCCTCAATTCTGTTCCATTGATCCACAAGTCTGTTTTATGCCAGTACCAGGCTGTTTTTATTACTGTAGCTCTATAGTATACCTTGAATTCAGGGATGGTGATGCCTCCTGAGGTTCTTTTGTTGAGCAAAATTGTTTTGGCAATCCTGGCTTTACTTTTAATCAAAATGAAATTGAGTATTGTTCTTTCAAGGTCCTTAAAATGTTGTGTTGAGATTTTTATGGGAAGTGCAATGAATTGGTAGATTGCTTTTGGTAGAATTGCCATTTTTACTATGTTGATCCTACCTATCCAGGAACATGGGAGAGCTTTCTATTTTCTCATATCCTCTTCATTTCTTCAATGATTTAAAAATTTTGTCAAATAGTTCTGTTATTTCTTTGGTTATAGTTACTCCAAGGTATTTAATGTCATTTGCAGCCATTATAAAGAATGATGTTTCTCTTATTTCTTTTTCAGTCCTTTTTTCTTTAGTGTATAGAAGGGCAACTGATTTCTTTGAGTTAATCTTGAATCCTGCTACATTGCTGAAGGCATGTATGAACTGTAGCATTTCCTTGCTAGAATTTTGTGTGTCACATATGTATACAATCATATCACCTGCAAATAGAGAGTTTCAAGTCTTCTTCACAATTTGTATCCCCTGAATCACCTTTTGTTAAGGACCAAGAAAGCAACTGGAGCGATAAGCTTTTACTGCCCTAAGCAGACGGTACCTGGCACCACTTAAAGCAAACAGTATCTGGTGAAGCCCCTTCACCAACACTCCCTCTATAAATCACAGAAGGTGTCTTTAAGATAAGCACAATGGCCAAGGGAACAACTCGACTCTTCCCTGACCTCAGGACCTTCTGTCCTTGCTTCAATAAAATTTTCTGCTCCTCTCTCTCTCCCTTTCTTTCTTCTTCTTCCTTGCCCCTGAGGGTATATATACCCTGTCCTATTTTCAATAAATGAGACCTTGACGCTACTCAGACTAACTCTGTCTTTCTTAAAATGCGCTTGGTCCCCTTCCTCTCTCACCCCCATTGTATTTTAGAAGGAGCCTCCCCGAGCCTAACAAATAACTGATCCTGCTGGACGGGTCAAGTGGCACCTCAATGTGGGGCTCGGGGCACGGTGACCTACCAGACGGCACTGCAGAGGGGGCCCTCAATCATTAAAGGGTAGAGACGCCCGGACCGCATCACTCGTGCACCCCGGGAAGTCTTGAGGTGAGTTCTGCCGTCTCATCTACAATGGGCAAGACGCTCTCAAAGGAAGTTTAATTTATAC
Source organism: Sigmodon hispidus (assembly GCA_004025045.1). Taxonomy (NCBI): domain Eukaryota; kingdom Metazoa; phylum Chordata; class Mammalia; order Rodentia; family Cricetidae; genus Sigmodon; species Sigmodon hispidus. The sequence goes on from PVIH01016596.1 coordinate 44,825, forward strand.
AAGAGATGAAAAGAGCACTTAGGGAGAGAGGAATAAGAGTTAAAAAGAAAGACCTTGTAAGATTTTTCTGTTATGTTGGGGAGAAATGTCCTTGGCTAATACTAAACAGCCCAGATATTCATCCCTTTACTTGGAATAAGGTAGGAAAGAATATTAATGAGTTGTTGGCCAAAGGAGAGAAAATTCCTGAG